>VYZU01055736.1:8300-97521 GCA_013401355.1 Ceyx cyanopectus | reverse complement strand
GTATGTAGAGTTTGTGAACGTGACCTCCTTGCAACTTACTGCACTGAAGGTTGTGTCCAAGCACCCAGGATTCTTTACTTTCATGCTGATACAGGAAAGTCCGGATTGCCCTGAGCACTCAGATCTTCACTGGGTTCATGTAGTATCTCAAGCCTAGTTTTTTCTTATAGAAACCTCATCCACAGATATGATCCAAACCCCCATGCTCTCATGAGGTTCTGAGCAGTTTACCTTTTTCTTTTCTGAATAGGAGTGGATCTGCTGTTTCATCTTTTTCTGAGTTTCAGAGTTATAAGGCTTTCTACATCATACAATTTAGCACGGGGATTTTATTTATTTTTTTTTAGCTTGTGGATACCTAGCATTTTGCAGCAGAAATGCAGACAAAACTATTTACAATCTTTGCAAAAACATGGCTCAGACCTCCCCTGGAGTATTGCATCCAGCTCTGGAGCCCTCAGCACAGGAGAGACGTAGAGCTGCTGCAGCAGGGCCGGAGGAGGCCACAGAGATGCTCAGGGGCTGGAACAGCTCTGCTGTGGGGACAGGCTGAAGGAGCTGGGGTTGTTCAGCCTGGAGAAGAGAAGGCTCTGGGGAGACCTTAGAGCACCTGCCAGTGCCTGAAGGGGCTCCAGGAAGGCTGCAGAGGGGCTGTTTCCAAGGGCCTGCAGTGAAAGGATGAGGGGTAATGGGTTTAAATGAGAGCAGAGGAGATTGAGACTGGATCTCAGGAAGAAGTTGTTTCCCTTGAGGGTGGTGGCTCAGTGGCACAGGCTCCCCAGGGAGGTGGTTGAGGCCCCATCCCTGGAGCTATTGCAGGGGAGGTTGGCCAAGGCTCTGAGCAGCCTGGGCTAGTTGAGGGTGTCCCTGCTCCCTGCAGGGGGCTGCACTAGATGCCCTTTGGAGCTCCCTTCCAGCCCTAAACATTTTATGACTCTATGATTCTAATGCTGTTGTGCCTTTGGAAGTGATCGTAGATATGCAGACCACAGGTTGAAAACCTGTGCTACATGTCAGAGTTCATCCCAGGGGCTTGCTTCTTTTTATTCATTTTTTATTTTTTATTTTTATTCAAAATATTCCTCTCCTTGGTTGCTTCTTCCTCCTTTCAGTGTGTCTTCCTCGGAGCAGCCCCTCTGCAGCATTCCTCCCATCCCACTGCCATGATGCTGCCGTTATTCCTGGTCCAATTACTGAAGCCTTTCCTCCTCCCCACAGCAGTCATGCATCCCAGGGCAGGGTTTACCCCAGGCTTCCCATTACGTAGCCCTCTGTACTGCTGCCAGACAATACTTGCAGTATATGCTGCGGGTGATTCTCTCAGCCTCTGGAATGAATTATTTTATTGCTGCCAGCTTGTCAGAGAAATCAGCTTGAAAGCTGAGCCAGAGAGCAGCCCTGGGAGCAACCAATTCAAAGTGGAAGCAAGTCACCATCGAGCAAAATAAATAGGGGAATGCATCAGCTGGATCATATAAGCACTGTTTTATAAGAGAATGTCAAAAGAACCAATTAGGCTTCTATAGGGAACCAGACCTTTATTTAATAAGCTCATAAATATCCAAATCGTGATAGTCTAATTAAATGGTGTTGTTTCCCAGGTTTGGGTTTTTTTTTTTGTTGCCTGTTGGTTTGGGTTTTTTGAAGGGTATAGTTTTCTGTTTAACTGCCCTTCTTGTAAAGATTTGGCATGGTCTGGGAGATTTTTCTCTTCTTGGTTACCTCACAAGGAATTTGCATTCCCTCTCTGTGCCTGTGCTCGGGCGTGTGTGCTGCCACTGAAAAGGCTGTGAGCCAGAAAGAAAAGAACAATATGACCACAAGCACCCCCTGCAGAGGAAGAAGAAAGACATGAGGAAAATAATATGCCGGAGAAAATCGTAGACCAGATAATTTATCCACCCCTAATTATTTCTGGGCCAGAATGAGGTATTTCAGATAGTAAGAAAACAACTCTTTCATTTTTATTTTTATTTTTTTCCTAGTGATTTCAAACCATTGCTGTGTTACAATTTGATTCCATTTCAGCTGGCTCTTTGTTAAGGACAAAAAAATCACCAAAGGTCACTTACAAGCAGCTCAGATTCAACTGCATATACATTTCTGAAGCAGAAAGACTATTTTTTTTCATGCATTTCTGACACCTTCAGCCATTCAGACTCCTGTGTCTTGAAAGAAAACACATCTCAGGTGTCACATTAATCTGGTTGGTATGGGATTATGGCTTGCAAACTGCTGATTTTGGATGTGGGTGCCTGGTCCATTTAAACGACTTCAGTATAAATAGTAATAATAGACTACAGTGGCACAGTCTTTCAGAAGACAAGAAGCTGTGCTTGTTAAAGCTAAAATATGCCCCAGGAGCAGGAAATTTAATATTATTAATGAAAACAGGAGGAATGATTAGGAATGTTTTCACACGCTGTAGTTCCTCATTCAGGATGTATTACCACGAGGACTTTACTGAGGGGGCTTTGCTGCCTCTCTTTCCCTGAACAATTCTGCAGCACTGTGAACATTCCTCCTCTACAACCTATGATGTATTTGAAACATTTGCATGTAATCTGTCAGGCTCTGCTACAGAGCGTGGGAGTTTTGGGCCAGTGGGATTTGTGAGGCTGCAGATGCAGAGGCTGAAGTCAGTCAGCTCTGTGGCAAGGACAGGGGCTTCCCCAGTGTTAGGAGGAGTGAGGAGTAAACCCTGGGTCTGGCTGTGCACAGGCTGCTCTCACCAGCTCTCCGTTTTCAAGGTTTGGATGAGTTTTGGCATTGGAGTTCTCCTTTAAAGCTGATCCTCTGCAGTTTTCCAAGGTTCACCCACAAGTCATAATAACCCTGGAGGATAACAGCACATGGATGCAATGAAATGCATTCATAAAAGTGCTTGTTCTTGCATTGATGGGGCTCTGACTGCTTGTTATCTCTGAGCATGATTTAGAGGGACATAAATGTAGCATCTCAGCCTTGCACATTCATAACTCCTTCCATCAAAAAATCCCAAAGCATTTTACACACAGATGTAACTGGATAATCTGTCCTGTTGTCTGTGTGGCATCTCCAGCATTGGTTATCATCATTCTAAACCATATGCCAGAGTATTCCCTCAAGTATTTTACATGGGAGGAATACATGTAAATAGAATATCTGGCAATCTATGAATGGCTCACAGGATTTTAATCAACTGCACAGTTTTAAAATTGGCATTTAAATCCCTCTCACATCTGTTGTTTAAAATAGCCAGCAGCGTGTGGGATACGTTCAGTATGCAATATTCATATGAGTATGTTAATAATAGTACACATTATCATAGTACACATTATCACACCAAAAAATAAGGTGTGTAACTGCAGAGCTTGTTAGAGTAAGTATTTAGAGGGTTTGGAGAAAGCAATGTTTAATTGTGAAAAAAAAAAAATAGTATTTTTCTCCCTACAGATAGTAGTGAGATAATAATTCTCACGAGACCCCCACCTTGAGTACTGTGTCCAGTGCTGGGCACCCCAGTTCAGAAAAGGCAGAGATTTACTGGAAAGAGTCCAGTGCAGGGCACCAAGATGCTGAAGGGAGTGGAGATCTCCCTGCTGAGGAGAGGCTGAGAGAGCTGGGGCTCTTTAGCCTGGAGAAGAGGAGACTGAGGGGGGAGCTCAGCAGTGTCTGTCAAGATGTTCAGGGCAGTGTAGGGAGGATGGAGCCAGACTCTGCTCAGTGCCATCCAGTGACAGGACAAGAGGCAATGGGAGTCAGTTGGAGCACAAGAGGTTGAGGGGAAACACAAGGAAAAACTTGTTCCCAGTGAGGGTGGCAGAGCCTGGCAGGGGCTGCCCAGGGAGGTTGTGGAGTCTCCTGCTCTGGAGACATTCCAGCCCCCCCTGGATCTGTTCCTGGGTGACTTGGTCTAGGTGCCCCTGCTCTGGCAGGGGGGTTGCACTAGATGATCTTCTAGCTCCCTTCCAACCCCTAACATTCTGTGACTCTGTGAATTCAGACTGCAGCCCTGGCCTGGCTTCTCTAGGCATTTGGATCTTCTCCATGCCCTTGTTCCCTGTGTGCAGAGCAGTGCTACTGATGCAGACTCCCTGCCACTCTTTCTTCATCTCCCTGAAGCCTGGAGGAGAGGTTCAAGGTTTTCAGTGCAGTACACAGGGTTCATTTAATCTCTGACTGCAGAGTGCTGGGGAGAGCTGTACCCTCCCTCTCCAAAAAACACAGTAACTCTGCATCTGAGCACCCAAAAGGTGTTAAATTCTACCTTAAATCATCTTTGATTCTGTGTGTTTTCTTAGGTAACTTCTGCCTCTGCTCCTTTCTGTCCTATGCTGGTTGTTTTCCTACACTCCTGGTCACATGCTGAAAAAAAAATGGAAAAAAAAATACCAACGCAAAAAAACCCAGAAGGGAATTTCTTTCCATGCCACAGGAATGACTGTTCTACACCAGTCATTGTTTTGAAGTATGTTTTAGAAATTTGTAATGACAGCATTGGGATGATCCAGTTAATTGTGGAGCAACCATTTTTACAGCTTGTGTTTGCCCCCACATGGAAAGCTATCATTTACTCCAACAGTGAGGTTAGGTTTGATTCTGGTGAGACACAGGGCAGCATTACCCAGTGTAATATACTGGAATCCTCATGCTAGGGAGGGTGCCAAGTATTCCCTTTGTTTTGGGAGCCAGCAAAATTGCCACTTGTCCAGAGTTGCTCTTGGACACTGGTGAAAGTGGTCACATTTTGCTGCTTCAACCACTTTATTATTAGTCTCACAGTGACCTGGAGATATTTGTGTTATTCACTGAACATTATGTAGGTGTATGGCACCTCAATAATAAAGTTTTGTGTTTAAAATCATATAAGGGGCAATACTGAAAGGCTTGAGATCATCAGACACCAAGGCCACATTCTGTCTTTTTTATTAGACCTCAAAATCTCCATTTTTTCATGCTATAAATGCCGTGGTCAGAGAGGTTACACTGCTGCCATATTGCTATTACACTGCTGCATAAGAGTTTTTTTAATAAAAGATAAATCTAAGTTAAAAAAAGCCCACAAAAGTATTTTTTCCCCCCCTCTTTACCCTTTCAAGTGCCTTTTCTGAACTTTCCTAGTGGTTTACTTCTTCAGAAAGGCCTTTTACCAAAAGATATTTGAGTATATAGTCATAGGTTGGTATCTGTTGAGGGGCCCACAGCTGCAAATGACATGTTTTTTAAGTCCATATTTATTACATATCTGGACTGTTTTCTGAACTAGTTCTTCTTTGAAACCTGAGAGAGAGGATTCCCAAAGCACATTTTGTGTCTTACTGAATGTAACTAACATTTTAGATACTGGGATGTTCTACGTTCTGAAGTGTCCAATTAAAACCTGTCATTCTCTGTTGATTTCTTTGCACTTTTACCACTTCTAGGTGCTGTTATTTCTTGAAATCAAAGCTAAAACGTAACAGGCTACTGATGGATCTTGATGAGGTGTGATTTTTCACCTCAAGCAAGCACACATGGGGCTCACTTTTCCCATTAATGATGTTAAGCAGCATTCTCCTGAGGGTTTGCTTCATTTGGTAATTGTCATACTGCATAGAACATTTAATTTTTTTTTTTCCACGGGGGATATTTTTACTTTTATACCAGAAGGCTATGAAATATGTAAGCCCATAAAGAATGTTTCAATAATTTTTACACTGGTGTTGGAGAAACAGCTGGATCCACATTCCTATCTGTAAAGTCCAGTACTGCAATTCCCAGTTCATCATGATGGATTGGGTAATTCCACACTGAGGAATTTACTCAGTGTTTGGAAGGGACAGGACTGTACGATTGATTATTTTTTGTTTGATTATAAATGCCATCCAAAAATAATTCCTGTACTTGCTCACTGACATATGTTACCTCTCTTTCCTTCCAACCCCTCTGGAAATTTCTTTGTGCTGCCTATTTTGGCCATGGGAACGTTCAGGGAGAAAAACCATGTACTGGTGATGTTTCTCTGCATCTTGGTGAAGGAAATAATAAGAGGGATAACTTCATGGGGAACAGCAGCTGTGTAGTGGGTCAAATAGAAGGCTGAGAGCCAGCTCTTATCAGTTTATCCTCAGCACTGCTGTGATCTCCTTATCATTAACCTTGCATTAGTCCTTTCAGTGGCATTCCTTCCTCCCCCCTACCCTAAGCAATTTAGGATTGGTGAAGATGGAATTTTTGGCCTGTGTTCTTGGGTGGAGTGTTCATGCCACCTCACTTTTGGCACCCACTGTGCATGGCTGAGGGTCCCTCCATCATCTCTTTTGAGGTCAGGGGGGAGATGTCAACCTGACCTTCTTTTTGTTCTCACTCCTAACCTGTTAGAGTTAGGTTGCTAAAATGAGGTCTATTTCAACATCTTTATTTGTCAGATAACAAAATCACATTATCTGGCCCAGAGATTAGAAACCTACTATGACTAACTAAATATTTATTGTTATAAATAATAAATAAATTAAAATAGTTATAAATTCACATAGGCTGATTGGTGCTATAAATGAAGCTTTGCTTCTCAGCTATATAAACATGCAAGAAGCCCTGTCATTCCTCCACCAGACCCAAATGGGTAGGTGATAAAAAACACATTTCTTAAGGAGCTTCAATCATGGGACATCCACTCTGTGCCTCCATCACCCTGAGCAAGGACTGGAGTTTGTCTCTAGGAAATCCTTCACACTAGGGCCATGCAACCAGCAATTAACAAATACTGGGAAACATTATCACTTTGTTCAAGGTCTGGGAGAGCTGCTTGGTAATTGCTGTGTTTTGGCACTACTATTTCATGCTCACAGAATGCTAGGGACGAGGCAGAAGCCTGACCACTTGTCTTGCTGTCTGATTTCTCCTCCCTTTCATCCTTTCCAGTAGCAGATCAAGACTAACCACAGACTGGTGCCTGTGGTGCAGAGCTCCCGGGGCTGCTGTCTGTGTGTGCTGGACCATGCTGATAAAAACAGCAACTTCAACAACAAAGGAGGAAGAATTGTTTTCTTGCCCCCTATGGATTGGAGACCTGAAGGCAGGCGGGAGGGCCTGGTGTCTGGAGGAGTCAGCATGGCAGAAGGCCTGTGATGGCCTTTGTAATGTAATTGTGATAATGGTAGGGCAGGGAATTGCAGTGGTTCAGTGAAAAGCTCCAACCGTTTCTCCTTGTGGTTCTTTGTGTGGTTACAGCAGGAGCTTGAGCATCCCTGCCTGCAGATGCTCCAGGACTGAGGATGTGTCTCAGATGTCTCTGTGAGCTCTGTGGGAACTGATAGACCACAAGGAGCAACAGAACTAAACCTTCAGGAAGGATTCTGCTCTATGGAAAGTGGTTGGGAGAGGAGGGTGAGGAAGAGTTAGAAAGTAGGTGCAGATCTGAAACAGTCATAGAGACAAAGAGGGGGAGGAGAGAGATGATCATGGCAAGCAGAGGCCTCATCCTCTCTGAACTCAGAAGAGCTCCAAAGTCTCTCTGCATTGATAGATACAGCATCAGACTTTTTTTTTTATGGTCTTCAAGGACTGCTTTTTCACAAACTTACTTTTCTGTTGTACTTTTTCATTCTTTTTGCTCATATATTCTCAGTCTCAGCGAAGGAGTTGCTAAAGCTCTCTTTGGGAACTAGATGAGACAACTTTGGCAAATAGATTTGTAAAATCTCCAGTTCGGCCATTATAATTTTAAATGTTCCAAAGACTGAGGCTGGAAAGCTGCCTGGCAGAAAAGCACCTGGGGGTGTTGGTCATCAGCCAGATTAATATGGGCCAGCAGTGCCTAGGTGGCCAAGAAGGCCAACAGCATCCTGGCTTGTGTCAGAAATGGTGTGGCCAGCAGGACAAGTGATTGTCCCCTTGTACTTGGCACTGATGATGCTGTGACTCAAATACTGGGTTCAGTTTGGGCTCCTCACTCCAAGAAAGACACTGACATTCTGTGATGTGTCCAAAGAAGAGCAACAAATCTGGGGAAGGGTCTGGAGCACAAGTCTTGTGAGGAGCAGCTGAGGGAACTGGGGTGTTTAGCCTGGAGAAAAGGAGGCTCAGGAGAGACCTGGTTGCTCTCTACACCTGACAGGAGGATGTGGAGAGGTGGGGGTCAGTCTGTTCTCCCAGGGAACAACAGGACAAGAGGAAATTGCCTCAAGTTGCACCAGGGAAGGTTTAAGTTGGATATTAGGAAAAAAAAAATACTGCAAGGGTTGTCAATCCCTGGAACAGGCTTCCCAGGGAAGTGGTGGAGCCACCATCCCTGGAGGTATTTAAAAAATGAGTAGGTGTGGCACTTATGGATATGGTTTAGTGGTAGACTTGGCAGTGTTAGGATAGCTTGGGCTTGATGATCTTAAAGGCCTTTTCCAACATAAACAATTCTATGATTGTATGAAACAGAACTTCTTTCTCTTCTTCTGGGTGTCTGTTCCATAGTCCAGCAAATGTCCCTCTTGGAAATCTCTCATATATGTTCCATTTACTTCCTCTCATTTTCTATCTGATTGTGTTATATACCTAAAATATCCCACTTTTCCAAAGTTGAGTCTCTCCACCTTTACACATTTACATCTCTGAGGAAATACGTGATCCCTTTCCATATCAAAGTTTTAAAATCAAGCCTAGACAATAAACCACAACATTCTTTAATGGTCTGCAGGGGAGTACAGAGTTTCTATGTTGGACTCTCAACAGAGGTTGTAATTTTAACAAGGAATTGACAGTAAAGGAATTAGCTCAGGAGGTGGCAGCATCTTCAGCACAGCAGTGCTGGAGTCTCTGTAGGCTGCTAAAACATTCTCTCCAGAGAAGTAGGACTGGTTTTCCTGTGCTGGTTTTGCTTAGATTGGTACCAACCCCTAAAATAAACTGCCTCTGATATGTCTGTGCTATAACATGATTATAAAAGGTAAGTCTTCTTTAATCTTCAAGCAGTTGCTTCTGACACATGTTCACCTTTGTGTAGAGATGTGAGATGCAGCAGTAACTACCTGTTAAGAGCCTTGTCACCTGCAGGTGATAGGATGTGCCTGTACATCATCAGAACTGAAAAACGTGAGTTAGAGATCTAAAGAGGGTCAGAAGTCTTGTTTGTTCACACCCTAGGCAGGTTGCATTGGTCTGTAGACTGTGGAGCCTTGCCAGTGTCTCAGGAAGCAGGTGGGCTGCAAATGTTCCTTTTGCAGAGCATCCTGCTTCCAGAGAGGTTCCCAGTGCTCTGACTGAACTGAAACCCATGAAAAATTTTGCATGGAAATTCTCATGAAAATGGCCACAGCTGAAAATACCAAAAAGCCACTAACACAAATATATTTTATTTTTATTTTCAGGAAATTCCAGTATCAATACCTCTGGGTTTTTTTGGCCTAACTGGAGTCAAAGGCAGTAGGCAGTAAAGTCTTCAGTGCCCATTGGAGAGGCAAATTCTCTGCCAGTAACCTTTTAGTTTGTGTTGGTTTTGTTGGGGTATTTTTTTGAGCAAAGCATAGTGTTCCTTGGCTGTGTGCTCCTCTGGGTGAGTTTCTTCTTTTTCATCTTGAGGGATTTTGCTTGGCTGGGCCCAAGGAGAGGGGTTTCCTCCATGAGATCTTTTTTCTTCCCTCCAAATATTCCTGATCCCTTTGCTTTCACTGTGCCCTTCCAAATAAATTCTGAACACATTTCCTGTCTTTTCATAGTGTCAGCACTGTTAATACAGTAGGTGACAATAGAGTAACCAGGTTAAGGAATGGTGAGCATGAGGTGAAGGGTTGATGGAGGAACTATGAAAAACATTCAGAACTGTGTCTAAGATTTATACCAGATTTGTGTTGGTGGGATTGAAGTTTTGTCCTGCCTTTCTCTGTCAGAAAGGAGGTTTGCTAAATTAACCTCAACGATGGGAGGAAACTCAGAATTGGTCAAGATCAGAACTTTGCATCTTCATCTTATTCAGGATTTCAAATCAGCTTTGGGTTTCCTCTGTAGGTCACCAGACCCAAGGGTTCTGAAGCCATAATTCATGAAACAAGCTGAAAAATCACATGATCTCAAAAATTAGTGCTATCTTTTTCCTCCACCTTTTAGGCTATATTTGTGTAGAGGAGTTCTTTACAGTTGTAGATGTTAAGAATTATTCTTCAATAACCACAACAACAACAAAAATGCTCTCAAGGAGTCACTTGGCAGAATCAAGGTCCTCAAGGAACACCTCAAATATCATAAGACAAACAGTAAAATCCTGTCAAGTGGCAGTGGTAAGTTTCAGATAGAAGTCATGTGCCAGCCAGTAGGTTGGGATCTGTTTCCCTGGCCATTGGGGGTTAATACCAACTGAAATTCTAATGAAATCTGTAGTGTTAATCCATATTAAGGACATCTGGGGAAAACAAGTGCCTTAATCTTTGCAAACCTAGTGATGATGTTACATATGCCTGCTTACATACATACATACATACATATATATATATATATAAAAATAAACCTCTTGGACCATTCATCTGGACATCAGGCAAACCAGTCAGAATAGCAGAATACTACTTAAAATACAGAATGATCTTCCCCTTATGTTTTCCATTAAATTCCAGTAACTACTACAAGCAGTCCTGAGATGAACCACAAAGACCTACTTCTTCAGATTGTACTTTCATGTGTGTTGGTCTTCTACTTGCTGTACCATCAAAACTACTGAAAAATCAGTCAAATCACATCCTGGGCTAAGTTTCTATTGTGTCCTCTCAGTTTTACTGGTTGGGCACAGCCAAACAAAGTCTGATTTAACTTCTGGAAAGGCCCAAGACCCACCTCCCATAAGCACCTTGTGTTTTGTCATCACCAGACGTGGGCAGAGGCGAAGGACACGCTGGGGAGGGGGAAATAGGATGTGCAGATATGATGCATCTGGGTAAATGCAGGAGGCAGCTCTTCAAGCTGGATTTCAGAGAGATCTCTTTCATTCATCCATGGGAGAAGGCCTCATTATAATTGTTCAAGCCTGACTGGATTACATCACTTTCCCCCTCATTTCACTCCCTCCCCTCTTGCCTCCCTCCTCGTACTGACACCCGTTGTTGTGAGCAGGGCCTGCCTCGGTGCTGCTGATCGCTTCATTCCCCAGCACCTCCCCCCCTGGTGCTTTGAAGTGTGCTCAGGTCTCAGGCTCCAGTTCAGAGGTCACTTTGTTTATTTATGCAAAGCTGGCTCATCTGTGAAATGGGGCTTTCAAGGCCTCTGACATCAAAGACTCCAAAGCTGGTCCTATCGAGTCAGAGCAGGGCCGGGCGGTGCATTATAACAAATTAAAGCAACTTGGTGAATCAGGGAGAAAGATTCCAGCTAGGTTTGTTCCATTCAGAATCCAGGCCGTCGCTTTGACTCGTGGCTGGGTGCTTAACATGTAGGATTGGCCTGAAAACTAGTCATACCCATACAGCTAACACGTGAAGTCTTCATGGAGAGTCTGTGGGTAAATAAAATTTGATCCTGGCTCAGTAACAGCCTGTGAATATTTCCCATCAGCTTCTCTCCCAGCCCAACCGTTGTGCAGAATGTTCCATTTGTTTTAACTTTTAAGAGGGAATGGAACAATTCTGCCATGGTAACATACATTAACTATACCCTGCTGATGTGGCACTCTTTGTCCCACTGAATCCCCCAAGTGCTTTGTCAGTTGCTGGAGTTACATACAGGGATCCCTTTTCTGCAGAAATCCAGTCTGCTCTGGGCCAGGGTTAGACCACAAAAACACATGGCAGGCAGTGTGCATAAAGCATTGTGCTTTTGGGGTGAGAAAGGGCAGTTTGGCCCATGGCATCAGCAAACACATGGCAGGCAGTGTGCATAAAGCATTGTGCTTTTGGGGTGAGAAAAGGCAATTTGGCCCATGGCATCAGCACTGAGAACCAGAGCCTCATACACTCAGACATGTCAAGTCTCATGCAAAATCAATGCCATGACTGTCCCAAAGCACCAGCAATTCAGTGCAGTGGCATCTCAGACCCAAAAACCAGCTTGGAATGAGGTCCTGAAGCCAATGGCTGGAGAACATCTGGGGACCACACCACAGGGATGACATTCCTGAACCTAATGATGCCTCTGTATCCAGCCTGGACCTGTCTTTTATGGCTAGGCATGGTATTTCAAGGGGAAGGGGCTATGTGAGTTTATCCCATGTCTATCACCTGACACAGTTTCAGAGCCTTCCACTTCTTTGCCCAGAGGGCACACATGGAACCAAATTGCACAGTGATGACACCTAAATAATTAATTTTCTTAGCCTCAGATACTCGTGACATAAAATTAGTCAGTGATTATTTTTTAAGGCAGGTTTTCCACTTCGTCTTCCAACTGGCTGCTCTCCTAAGCCTGTGATACTGTCCAAGAAGTCCAGTACAGGATGACTTTCCAATATAGGTCACAGCAAAGGGAGCTTGTAGGAAATTTCAGCAGCTCATCCTTCTCAGCACTGCAAAGCTGGAGATGCTGCATAGCTGCTCCCTGCTGCCCTTTGGCTGCAGGCTGGGGTTTTTGTCTTTACCATCCTGACTAGCCTGCCTCTGGGGGAGGTGACAAGGGTATGAATAATCAGCTTATTAGGTCATTTTTGAATATAGCTAAGGCTCATGTGATTTCTGCTACTAACTCATTGTTTTGTGTGCTGGTATCTGAATGTGGCTCATTTTTTCAGGTCCACTTTCTGTCTAATAAGAATATTGTCAGGCTAGTTGTACTTGTAAAACTTGGGATGAATGCAAACAACAAGTCTCCAGACCTGGCACTTTTAACCAGGCTTCAGACTGCAGGTGTGAGCTGAACCAAATGCCTCTGAATTTCCAGGAAATTTGGATTTTCTTTCAGTGTCATGAATCCCTTCCTGAGAGTGAGCAGGCTGACCAGAGTGTGTTTGTGGTACAGTAAGATCAATCCATCATTGCTGGCCCCGGGACTAGAACAACTGTAAAAGTGTTTCCCTACCTTAGGAAAAATACAGGATAAAAAAAAGATCTTCAAAACAGGAGAGACAGATTCTTTCCATGCAGCCACACTACTAACTCTGGTTGGGGCAGGTGGAAATCTTGGTGATATCTGAATTAGACAGAGGTCTTCCATCTTAAGGATATTCCTGAGATATTGATCTCCCACAGTGCTGTTCCACTTTATGTAATAATAAGCTCTTTGTCTCTCTCTGAGACCACAGTTCAGAGCTCCAGACACTCACCCAAGATGCAAGAGGAGAGGTTCAAATCCATCTCTGAGTGCAGCAGCAGAGGGACTTGACCCTGGGTCACTCACATCCCAGGTTAACACTTCATCATTTTGTCACTGGCTATTTTGCTGCCTCATTGCCACTTTTGACTGGAGATTCCTGCACTTCCAGGAACTTTCCCAAAAATGAGTTTCATCCATTTTCTGGATCTCAAAAATCAGCTTTTTTCCTCCACTTCTCAAGTGTTTGTTCAGATACAGTCACGCTGAAGGTAGGAGCCCAGTTCAGTGCACACTGCAGCTGGAAGGGAGACCCCTGCAACATCCCCCAGCCAGTGTGCACTTCTGGGGATGGGAAGGAATAGTTCTGCTCTACATGTGTTTCCATGTTGCTGACATTTCCCCCCTCCTCATGACTGGTGGTGTTAATGTTACCACATTCCTAACAAACATGAAACGAGTTCCAGTGGATTTAACTAACACTCCTAAATGCAAGCAGTTATTTAGTTCAGCCTTGCTCCTCTGCCAATTATCTCTTCCATAGTCTCAACACGGTGGCATCAGTTACCCTGATATCTTCCCCCCCCCCACAATGATTTTTTTTTTTTCTGGGTTTGGAAGGTTGCTCCCCAGGTTTGGGACTTGGCAGGATAACAACCAAAGAAGTGTCTTCAAAGGATCAAACAGATTGAGAGCAATTTTACTTACATCAAACGCTTGGCAGAGTGTCAAGAGGTGTTGGGAACCCAGTCAGCCCTTGTGTGTAGGCAGGAGGAGAGCACATGGGCTGACATACTGTAACATGAGGCAGCAGGCAAGGGAGGATATAGTGCTCTTTTACATCAAGCTGAGGAGGATTAAGATATAATTGACAGAACATTGCCACTTAAACATCTTAACTGCTTTGGAGATATTCAGCAGTTAACAATGGGCAGGAATCCTGCATCTCTGACCACAGCTTTTCTGTCTTCTCCATTACTCAGTACATTTTTCTAACTGTGCTAAGGGATTTACTAAGTTCCCTGTCAGAGAGCATCCAAGATTTTATTTGTAGCACTACTGATATTTATGTGAAAAACTGCCAGAAGATAATCAGTTCAGTATTTTGACTGAAAGGAGACAATCTGTCATATGCAAGCCATCATATATAATGAGTATATTTGTATACCCTGCTTTCAGTTTGCCAAAGTTGTAAAAATTCATTTGCAAAATGCAGCACACGAGTTACTTGCCTGCTCTGTAGCTCAGACTGCTCAGACTGCACCCAGCCTCAGCAGAGCCTACGGGGTACATTTGCACTCCCAGAATCCCAGAATCACAGAATGATTTGGCTGGAAGAGACCTTTAAGATCATTAAGTCCAACCATTAACCCTACACTACCAGGGTCCTTGTCCCCCAGCACCACATCATCATCACTCCCAGCACTTGATGAGCTGCTGTTTCCTGAGCCTGGCTGCATTTCATGCTCCTTCCCTGCAGTTTGGGCTGGGGCACCCAGGAAAGCCTCTGGGTTTCCAGTGATGGATGGAGGCTGAGAGGGAGGTGGGGAAGGGCAAGCAGCCGGAGTGAGCTCCTGAAGGAAGAGCACAGGGAGTGCTGCTGCCCTGAAAGTTTTCTTTTCCCCTCGAAGTGACAGCTGTACATACCTCCAGGGGAAACTGTGCTGAAGTAACAGCAAGGAGAGGAGAGAAATCTGCCATGGGTGAGGGGGGGACAAACCCATTTGGCATCTCAGCCTCCCTGCATAAGGGCCAGCAGCAAAGGAGAGCAGAGCATGTGTCGTGTGGGCTAAACAGGCTGAAGGGACAGGATGATGTCCCACTAGAGCAGAAACTGGGGTGAGGATGGGGTTAAACACACATTCTTCTCCAACAAAGACTACTCACAAGTTTACAGCTAAACCCTGCTTCAGCCCAACTTCTGAAACAACTGTGAAAAGCAGTTCTACTATTTGTACGTTTTTGGAGGGGCAGGGGACACACACAACACACTCATATATAAGATGAGATGTTATTCCTGTCTGAAAAAGAAATTTCCTCTCTTTTGCTCATGCAACCTTTTTCATATGGGTTTTAGGAGTTGGGCATTTGGAGGGATTCTTTCCTTAGGTTAGATCTTTCCCACTTCTCTCAGTTTTCTTTTTTTTACACCATTGCAGAGCAGCTCATTACTGAGGTGAACTTTTTCTCAGCTTTCACCTCACCTAACTGTGAAAATCAAACCTTCACACACTTCAGTGCACTTTAGCTAGGAGCTGAGTAGCTCTTCATCAAGACACTCACTTCAAATCCAGCTGCCATACGGTGCTATGCCACCTGTAGAGCACAGAAGTATCCTGGGAAGACCCATACTTTGCTGTGCTGTCACCTGTGTGTGCCCAGAGTCCCTGAGGTGGACCTTCCTCCTGGTGTGAGAGGATGCTCTGAGCTGAGCACTTGTGCACCAGAGGTCAGGTTGATACTGGAGAAGGAAAAAAAACTTCACATGTGGGCACTGCAGAGGTGTGATGCCACTGGCATCACCCAGATGGCAGAAGGAGGCTCAGGGCATTCCTGCTCTCTTGGACCTTGTGGAGACCTTGTAGGTGGCCGTATCACAGTGGCAGTTTGAGGTGGGGGCTGCTGGAGGGATGAGGCTTCACTTTGTGGTGATTTCTCTTTCTTCTGTCAGTGCAAGGTGCAGCACTGAGACCTTGATGCTGCTCTTTGATAGTGGTGCAGACAGCTAGAGTGTTAAGGGAGAAAGTGATGTATTGTCAATGCAGGGGGATGGCTGGGCTTAATTAAAACAAAAACAACCACCACAAACAGCTTTTCAATTCTATGTTGCATTTTCCAGCTTTGCTTTTGGTATCCCTTGAGGGCTCATTTGACCCCAGACCTACTAGCTCTCTTGATTTTGTATGGAAACTGAAAGTCAAATTAGTGGCCCTAATTCCACTGCTTGTGCTCTGTGTGGTTGATCACATAAGTCTTCCCCCAACACCTAGGTTTAATAGGCTGTGATTTTGATTTATGCCATTATTTGCATAGAGGGCACGATGGATCAGCTCCTCCTAGGGAACAGCAACCTGTAAATATAAACAAAGAGACTTTTGTCAGCTATTAAGGGAAACATTGATTAATCTTCTGTTGCTTTGGTAGCCTGCTGAAAAGCTCACAAAGCAGAAAACTAAATTGTTCATTAAAGTTGCCAGGATTGTAAGTACCAGGATGTGGATGCCAAATGTATGTTGAGTGTTTCGGCTGCATGGTACCTCCAGGAGGAAATGCAAACTCTTGTTATCAGTTACTGTGCTGCAGACAATTCTCTCAACATCTTCCCTTTCCTTTCCTTTGCAGATGATGCCAGCTCAGGAAAGGATAGCCAGGTACCTGAAGGCTCCAATGGAGAGTATGAAGATCATTCTGGGAAGCAATGGGGTAAGGAGCAGTGTATGTTTATTGGTTTTTCTCAGTTCTTGGTTCAATGCTGTTAACCCAGCAAGTTTCTCAGTTGTTCAGGGGGAGGAAAAGCAAAGCAACTGGAGTGAGTTCTCCCCACAGATGGTCAAATAATAAACAGAGCATCAGCTGAACATGTCAGTGTGAATGGATCCCATCCAAGGGTCTTTCTTCAAAATGCAGCCCGTGCTCTGCTCTAGGGCCCCCTGCTACATACCCCAGCATGGTTCTCCCATGAATTTGTTTTTCTGGGCAGTAACTTTCTTTTGCATGTGCAGCTATTAGAACTTTCATAGACTCTCTGTAAAAGGCACATTGACTTTTACAGCAATATTTCCAAAAGCCTTCAGTGCCAACATAATGCTGCTCCCACTGAGGGCAAATGGGAGGTCTGACTTCACTTCAGGAGAATTAGCATTAGGCCAGAGCTGAGTCTTTTTTAAAATTACCCTCTCTAAATTTTAGACGCCTGCATGAATTTCTCTAAGCCCTGGACTTCTCAAGCATAAGATTTTGATGCTGTTGCAGAGCTTTGGGGAACTGCTAGAATCACACTTGGAACAGGTTCTGAATCATCTCAAGACCTGCAGGTCCAAAGTTTGTTTCAAGCAATCCTTGATAGACAGTCCTTGATACCAAGCAGCTTTTGGCCACTGCTGACAGGAGTGCAGTGTGAGTTTATGACCCTGAGGGATGAAGCACAACGTTTTCATTTTGCTCTTGCAGTACCTTCCTCCTTTTAATTTTATAATACAGAGATGGCTTTGTACCACATTCATCGTCAGGGAGTAACCTCTTAGCAATGGTTGAGGTGGAATCTTTCACAGTCAAGCTTTCACTCTGGGAGTCCCCACCACTTGAGCTGAGGCCAGTTTTCTTCAGGAGCTGGCAAACAAGGGATGTGGTGTGCTGTGCTGTAGGCCAGGCCACACCTGGAGGAGTGGCTTAGATAAACTGCATGTCCTTCAGAAGGGATTCAATAGCTAGAGAGGGAAGATGATGTCTGTCCACTCTTCATTATCCTGATGAAGAGAGGAGCAGATATTGAATGATAAGGCAGATGTGCTTCTGGGAGAGCTGGTGGGTGATGGATCAATACAATAAATTTAAAAATGGTAGGGTTTGGAAGGGACCTCTGGAGATCATTGAGTCCATCCCCCCTGGCAGTGCAGGATCACCTATGGCATGCCACACAGGAACACATAATATCCTGAAAAAAAAAAAAAAGTAAAAATTTAGTACTAAATGTACTAAAATTATTAGGCATTGACAATCTCATAATAGATTGTGTCTTACTCTGAGCTTCCCTGGCCCAGTCCTTCATTGTGCTGCAGTGCTCCTGCACCTCTGCTTATTCCTCATTCCCTCCCTCCTGCCTCCTCTTCCCAGGCAGAAGAATGGCTGGGGCTGGTCACATACCCACACAAAACCCTTTCTATTCAACAGCATTCACCAGCAAATTGCTGGTGTGGGCTTGAGTGCAGAGAGGCTCAGTGTGTGTCTGCACATCTCTGAATAGGGGAAGGAGAAGTTTGTGTTTTCCAAGTCCTGGGCCCCAGAGAAGTAGGGGAGGACAATTATGGTAAAAAAAAATCACTTTGCTTTACCTTCATGGAATAGTATCTCTGGGGAGAAATCCTGCCCCCATCAAGAGCTGGGAGCTGATGTGAGGAAAGGTAGATATCCTCCTCCACATCTTCCCACAGCCAACTGGGCTCTTATCCAAAAGACTTGGAAGTATTTCAATCCTTAGTCATATCGTGACACTTTTTTTGGTGTAAGGATCATGAAAGCTTGAAGTGGCACTGACTGTCACTGAGGTAACTGTGGCCTGTGGCAGCAGAGTGCATGTTTTAGCCAACCCCCTGCTTTGTATGAGCAAGTCTGAGAGGATCCTCTGGGACTGAGCCATGCACCTCAAGGTATCCTGCAGGGAGAGGAAGCTGCTGAATTCCTTCCCAGGACGTTGTGCTGTCAGCCTTCTGTTGCATTTAATTTTCATTAGCTTGAATAAATCTTCATGGTAAACAGCATTTCAGCAAGGAACCCATACACAACAGTGTCCCTTTGTCCCCATCCACTTGTGTTTTCCCTTGCTCTTGTGTGTGGCATAATTTATACTGTACAAATGTGTGCTTCATGTTTATGAAGCAAACGCCAAGTGATGTGGAGAAGAACAAGCATGTGAAGTATAAATAACACAGAGGCACTTTGTGATGGCCTTTCCTGGCACTCCAACAAGTGAAACCTCTGTAAATGGTACAGATCTGGGGACAGCCATTTACCAGCACCAACTCAAAAGAGACTTTTTCTGCCTCTGTCACACTGCTGCTTCTCCCTCTTTCTCTTTTGTGCTTGCTGGGTCTTTTTTTTCACTCTTATGTGTGTGTCTCTTTTTCTTTCTCCCTTTTTGTTAACTGGCTTTTCTAAACTTGTCCAATTCAGGCTTTTGTCAAGGAAACATTCAGGACTGTGTAAATGGGATCTGGTTGCAGCATATTGCATACAGCCTGGACTAGCTTTTGAGCCCACATAATCACTTAACCTTCTTTAAACAGAAGAAGAAAGACACAGAGCCAGAGAAGTTTAGCTTTACCTGTAGTTTGGTACGTAGCTGAGCAACAACATACAAGGAGAGAATGCAAACCTCCAGACAGAATCAGGGCCTTTGCTGTGGGAGGAAAACCAGAAATGTTATAGGCCTGCTTTTTTGGGAGGAAAGAGGGTTTCTGACTAGCAGTGCCCCTACCGAGTGGGGAGACCACCAAGTCCTTCTGAAATGTGGCAGTGGAAGCAGCTAAGAGGTAAGGGAGAGGTGAGAGAGCTTGGAGTCACCCATTTGACTCAATTCTGCATGGGTAGTGTGACTGTCCCATCTTCAACCCCCTCTGGTAGGTTAGTCCCAGCCCAGGAATTCCATCTGTTGAGGTTCTACTCCTATCTGGATCTGCAGTTCATGGGCTTGAAGTAAATGACTGTCATATTAGAGGACAACTGTTTAGTCTGATTTAATGACTGCTTCTTAACCTCCCCGTGCACCTTGCAGACATTTACTCAGCTTCCACACTGACAGCCCTTATCAGCACCTCTATGTCTGCTCAGACTTCAACTTCAGCATGTTGTAGTTCACGTGCAGCTCTGACAGGGTTAATTGTCTCTCCAGGAGGGTGATTGTTTTTGCTGGGAGGAGACCTCATCTTCCAGCAGACCTCCAAGGGAATACCCAGCAATTTATGCAGCAGGACCTGTGGAGAGGGTTACTGTGTCACACTTGCTGCTCAGCTGTCACTGCAAGGACTTGGAGTGCCAAAGTTGCTCTGGTTCATTGGATTACACTTGAAAGCCTCTGTACAGAGACTAAAGCATTTCTGAGCAAGAGTTTGAAATAACATGAAATGGCTGGGACCCAAAATGACAGCCAGGGGGGCCAAGGGAAGGCTGCAGAGGCAGATGGTTTCCCCTACAGAAAAGGACTCTGAAGACAGGAGTGTGCCAAAGGGTGTCTTCCGAGAAGGAGGGATGCTGGGCAAGGCTGCAGTGGGAGGGGAACTAAGGGATATGTTCACAGACCTTGGAAGGCAGTGGCTGCTGTTCCCTGGTGCTTGGAGAGAGGCAGCTGCAGACCAGGCTCCTCTATCCAGTAAAGCTCTGCTGTGATGCACATCTCAGAGCTTCTAGCCCTCAGTCCTGGGCAGCCAGGATGGGTCTCTAGTACTAGACTGTCCCACTGTGCTTTAGCTAACTTCCTTGGTCCATGAAGAACAACAATTTTAGCTTGCTTTGGTGAGTTTATGCTACTGAGGTTGTGGCTTTCCAGTTGCTGTTGGTGACTAGAATAATTCAATCACCAGTTGCCAGTGCCAGTGTGCCACAGAGCAGGCCATTCATTGCTTAATTTTCTTTTTTTTCCCAAGAATAGGATCAGGGATGATTCACGTGGGGAGTGCAAAATGAGGGGTGTCTGCCATTTGGGCCTGAAGAGTACAATCATGATAAGCAAGGAATAGGGCTCAGAAGCAGGGGGAGAAAGAAACCTGTTGTGGAAATGCTGGATGGACTCATAGGAGAAACCAGCTTTGCCAAAATGAAAAAAAACCAACCAGGTGAATTTGTCAGGATCATTTTTGATGTAGGGGAAGAGTGCCAAGTGGGAGTCAGAAGTGGTGTTAATGTCAGCAGAAGGCTGCAGTTAAAAGTGCCCCTGAACTGGCATTGCATAATCAAAGTAACTGTGAGAAAATTGTACTTTTGAATTCTTCATTCTATTGTTTCAGCTGTACTATAAGTTTTTGAAAAGGTCTTTTTCTTTATATTGATTAGTTAGTCCAACTCATGACTTTTTAGGAAAACTCTCTGCAATGTCAGTGAAGCTCCTAAGTGTAAAGGTGCCATCTCTTTTCCCTCTGAAATTCTTACATAATCTGAAGTAAAGTTAGGTGCAGGGTGCAGGCAATGGTATCAATTTCAGATTTTGCAAGGTGGGGACCTTACATTTCTCTAATGTTCTTGTCAGTGCTGTTAGAAATATCAGTGATTTCCTTGCTAAGACAAAGTGACTGTCTTAACCTGTCATTCTGTCCATTCAGCTTCTCCATTTTTGGGATGGACTGGCATGGAGCATCTTCTAATAACAAACTAAAGGGTTTTTTAATTGGGTCTTTTCATTTGCTTGTTTGCTTCTTTGTTACTTTCAGTGTGTATGCTTCATAAATTAATGTTGAATGAATTGCATTTCATTTCAGATTGATGTACAAAAGTCTGGCACACTTCTAAGACTTTTCTACGTATTGAAAAGATGTTGACTCTTCTAAAATCCCATTAAAGCCAGTGAAAATTTAGGGGAAAACATCTACAGAAAATGAAACTTCATGTGATCAGTGTAAGATTGAGACAGGAATCTGAGGTTTTTCCTTTGGTCTTGCATTTGTGGCATGGAATATAAGAATTATAATACCATTAGGGGGCTACATTTTACCTTTAACTACAATAGTGTGATTTTGGAGGTATTTTGTGAGGTATTTGAGGTATTTTGTGAGACAACCTGATGCAGTTGCCTTACAGACACTGAGAAGTTCCAGGGCTGTGCTATGCAGAAGGCTAATGCATCAGGCCGGGTGGTTTCTGAGCAAGACAGCTTGAGCTGACGTGAGAGAGATGATACACTGGTATTCACGGGGCTTCTGAGTGCCTCTCAAGTAAACTTGACCAGTAACACTGAGGAGCAGAATCCTTCTTTGCCCTTTGCTCACACCAGTCAATTCTTTGTGCCTCCTGCAGCCCGGCCCAGGTTCACACAGCCTGCCAAGATGCGGCGGAGGGTGATCGCCCGGCCCGTCGGCAGCTCCATCCGCCTCAAGTGCGTGGCCAGCGGGAACCCCCGGCCTGACATCACGTGGCTGAAGGACAATAAACCCCTGACTCCCCAGGAGATTGGGGAGAACAAGAAGAAGAAGTGGACGCTGAACCTAAAGAACCTGAAGCCGGAGGACAGTGGAAAATACACTTGCCGAGTGTTTAACAAGGTTGGGGAAATCAACGCAACGTACAAAGTCGAAGTCATCCGTAAGTGCAGCCTCTGGGGGGGAAAGGCAGGGAGAGGGGGCTTTGAGCAGGGGGCTGGCTGAGTAAAGAGAGTGTGATGGTAAGTGTGCAGTGCAAATTGCTGGACACAGGAACTGGAAAGTGTTGAAAACATCAGCAGAGACAGAGGAAATGTTATTGAAGCTCTAGAATAAGCCCAGCACCTGGCAAGACAGAGCAGCAAGAATACAATTTAGAGCCTGAAGTGAGGAGAGATACTCAGGAAGCAGTAAACTCTAAAGAATCATAGAATCATTTGGTTGGAAGAGACCTTTCAGATCATCAAGTCCAACCATTAACCCTACATTGCCAGGGTCCCTAAACCATGTCCCCCTGCACCACATCCACAGAGTTTCTAAACACTTCCAGGGATGGGGACTCCACCACCTCCCTGGGCAGCCCATTCCAATGCCTAACCACCCTCTCTGGAAAGAAATTTTTCCTGATATCTAACCTATAAAGGTTCTTATTTATAAAGATACCTATGTGGTAAAAGTTCACCATTACCCCATTCAATTTGACACTACCAACTGACTCAGGTCAAGGACAGACTGAGAACACCTTTTCATGTACCATGGGGAAGGGTGGAAGTGTTTAGGCCCAGATTAATCTGTCAGAGCAGAAATAGGGTGAAAGCAATCAACTGAAAATTTAGTCTAGGTGTCTGTAATAGGAGGCCAAATTCATTAGAGAAGTCTCCAAAGGGAATAAGCAGAGATTTTATAACCAGACTGATCAGCTAGACAAGGATTTAGGGCCAGATTTAAAAACATTTAACCAACTGAAGATTCAGGTGGCTACAAATGAGATACTAAAAAAATATATAAAATATTCTCACTAGTGTCCTGTCTGTATCTCTAGATGCCTACATAGCTTTAAAGATTTAACCCTTAGAAGATGAGCTGTGGGGGATTACCCTGCACTGTGGTGGGGTAAATTGCTCTTCTTACTATCTCGCCATTCTGATTCTTGGTCTTTAATCTCCTGTTTCCCCTATTGTTACTGAAGATAATTATACTCAAATCCTACCTAAGTCTACCAGAGAAAAGCTCTTGTTCTTAAACCATTGGGCTTTGTCTATTACATCATCATAAGTTGTCATGGAAATGATTACAGAGCAGCCAAGTCAAGGAAGTGGAGATGAACGAAGTGGAGGGGAGGTTGAATAGCCTCAATTAATGAGGAGCAGGGACAAGGAGGGCTATTCCCAGCCACATGGAAAGCATGTTGTTTGTCTGTCTGTGCATATACATTAGCATGAGAAAGTTTATCCCAGTGTGAAAGATTGTTCTTAAAGGTAAATCTGTTCTCTGATAAGTCCTTTCTCTAGAATCACAGGAATTAAAAGCACATGTGGGGAGCTCTTTTGGGCTCCTAAGGCACAAACCTGCTGGACATCTGGGATTGATAAAGATGCAGCTGTGTGGAGACAGTAAAAACATGTGTTTACACTAAAACTAGGAGCAGAGACAGGGAAATGAATCAAGCCCCATCCTAATGGCAGCTGTGGCATTTTCACTTCATCAAAGCCAGACAGCACCAGGAACAAACCCCTTTCTGTGTCCCTGTTTATCTTGGTTTTTATCAACTTAAAGATGTATGTAACCTTTGTTTTCATTAGCTTTTGCTGGCTAGGAGTGAAAACAGTAACCAAAGCTGGAACCAGAGTCAAGGAGATAAGGGCATTAAGCAGTTTTCAGACATCTTTCTATTTTTAACATCATTCTGTGTAGCATTACAGGTTTTATTCAATTTCCTCCTTTTTTTCCCCCCCCGAGCCTCCACTCCTAAGTCCTGCTTATCTGAGTCTCAGTCTCCCCAGCTGTGATTCCTGCTTGTAGTCCCAAGGCAAAGCCTATAGAGACCACTGTGGTATTTTTGTTTCCCAAGCACATCTTTAGAGCCCTCATTATTGAAAGTATCCTGAGTTTTTGAAAGAGGGTCTATTGTTCCTTCCTCTCACCCCAAAGCCAGTGCTGGTGGGAGCTGTTTTGTTACACGCTCAATCCAGCAGCCTTTGCAGTCAAAAGCAGTTGATGATTGCCAGCAGTTACCACCCACTGTGATACTCTAATTTCTCTCTGTGCCTAGGAGAGAGCTTTGCAGTACCTCCTTGTCTGGAAACTGTGGCTGGTTCCTCTAAAAAACTAAAAAAAATCCAAACATTCCTCAGAATGAGGGATCTATTTTTCCTTCGACTTTATGTGGTGTTGACACAACCTGATGCTTATGATCATTCTGGAAAGGATGGTCTTGTGGCCCTTTGTGTTTGATTTCCTACCATCCTTTCCTTCATCAACTGATACTTAAGAAAAAAAAAATGAGAAAGATTTTGTTAGTAGCTAGAAAAGCAAAAGCCTTCTGAGCTCTTTCTCCATGAAAATTTGTGCCATCGTGAGTGTGGGGATGATTAGACTGAAGAAATTATACAAACAGGGAGGTGAGGGTGAAAATCTTCTTCAGTGGTAGTGCCTGCAGTCTCAGCTCCCTCAGCAGTGGGTGATATGGCATGGGATGGTTTCCACTAGAACGTGGTCTCCATGGGCAGCACCAGAGATGACAGGTATCTCCTGAAGGACACCTGGACAAAAGATGAGACAATCTCCACAGCCTGACATTAGTCTGTGAAAGAAGAATCCTATTGCCATCCAGTTTTGTCTGTCCTTAGGGAACATTTGGGAAGACTAAGATGAGAAGAAATATGTCTTACCCCACCCCACATTGTCCCCAAACTGGGGGTAGACATAGAGCTGGAGTCCACAGAGTGTGGACTCTTAAGAGATATGTATTTGTAAGTGACCTGGTAAAAACTGAGGTTGTGTCTGAAAACACATAAGGTTCTGTCATATTCACCTGTAAATTGCACCTTACCAGACACAGCATCACAGAATCACAGAATGGTTGAGGTTGGAACAGACTTCTAGAGGTTATCTGGTCCAACCCACCATGTCTCATGGAGGGCCACCTAGAGCCAGTTGCCCATGGCCATGTCCAGAGAGCTTTTGAACATCACCAAGGATGGAGATGCCACACTCTCTCTGGGCAACCTCTGCAAGTGCTTGGTTACACTCAGTAAAAAAAAAATCCTGATATTTAGAAGGATCCTCCTGTGTTTCAGTTTGTACCCATTGCCTCTGGTCCTGTCACTGGGCACCAAGGAAAAAAGCCTGGCTTCATCTTTACACCCTCTCTGAGATATGGGGATAAGTGGGAGTACAAGGCAGGATGGTCCCTTTTCTATTCTTATAGCTGCAGCACACAGCAAGGGAATGGGGAAATTTGTCAGTCCATACTGGGCTTACAAGACCTGTCTGATTTGTGTGGTGTCAAGTAATGCCCAATTGGGTACCCAAATATAAATGCTTCATGAGTGACCTGAGAGAGCAGATACAGAGCAAAGACAGAAAAAACCTTCTCTAGGAGATTGTTAGCACACTGTTTGCTTAGCATTAGAACAGTTCCTTGGTGTACAGAGAAGAGCAGGATGAAGGAAAATTTCCAAAGCATAAGGGCTAAGAGGGAGAGAAACTTTTTGTCAGGTCTGATGCAGGTTAATTTCCTTGTTAGAAAGAGGAAGATTCAGGTTGAGCATGAGAAAAGACCTGCCAAGCCTCAGACATTGAAGGAGTCTGGAGAGATTGGAGAGCATCTACCATTAGAGGCTTTGGCAGAGCTGGGCAGAATCCTATCAGGAGAGGTTTGCAGAAATCTCAGCCTTCCTTGGGGCAAAAGCTGAACTAGTCAGTTATTTTGCATCTCTCCTATGCCTTTTTCCTGTGTTTCTTGTAATTTCTCACTCAGTGAGAATGGCAAACATCTCTCTCCATGTTTTTTTGTGCAGAGAGGACGAGGTCCAAGCCCATCCTGACAGGGACTCACCCAGTCAACACAACAGTGGACTATGGTGGGACCACGTCCTTCCAGTGCAAGGTCCGCAGCGACGTCAAACCCGTCATCCAGTGGCTGAAGAGGGTGGAGTATGGCACAGAGAGCAAGTACAACTCCACCATCGACGTGGGGGGGCAGAAGTTTGTCGTGCTGCCCACGGGGGAGGTCTGGTCCCGCCCTGATGGCTCTTACCTGAACAAACTGATGATTACTCGAGCCAAGGAAGAGGATGCAGGGATGTACATCTGCCTGGGGGCAAACACCATGGGCTACAGCTTTCGAAGTGCTTTCCTCACAGTCCTGCCAGGTGAGTGATGCCTTTTCCCCCCATCTGAACCAGTAGTCTCCAGCATGGTATTTATTAATACAACTGCTGATCCATTGGCCTGGGATGCTGTGCTGATTTAGTCCAGCCCTGTTCTGATAAAGTGAATGAGGGGTGAAATCAACCTCGATTTACCTCTGCTGAAATCCTCTTGTTGATACTTCCTTTTCTCTCTTCATGGGGAATAATTATTTTTCTCAGTAAGGGTGCCAGAGCTCTGGCAGGGGCTGCCCAGGGAGGTTGTGGAGTCTCCTGCTCTGGAGACATTCCAGCCCCACCTGGGTCTGTTCCTGGGTGCCTTGGTCTAGGTGCCCCTGCTCTGGCAGGGGGGTTGGACTAAATGATCTTCTAGGTCCCTTCCACCCCCTAATATCTGTGAATCTCTGAATAATGATTCCAGTAATGTGAAATAGTTTGAATAATCTGCTCAGGCATGTAAGAGGAGCTGGAACAGGATACTGAAGTTGCAGGCACTACATCACTTCAGTGATAGGGTGAAGGATGTGAGAGGGCAACTGAATAGCAGCATAGTTTGCAACCCCATTCCCTTACATTTCCCCTTTCTCTCACTCTTCTTTACATTGCTTTTACTTGTAAAAGGAAATAATGATACAGGTCCATAAAATGAGAGAAGAATAAAAACTGTCCTGGTCACAAGGAAAGGAGAAGAACAAGTGTGAAAGAGAGAATGATTAATTAGTGAAATTCTTACCCAGTGATCCCCTGGGGTACCAAACTTGCAGCTGCTTCCTTCTCTCCCCAGGCCTCAGAGCTGGTAGCCACATCAAACCAGGCTGTTTTGCTTGTGTTTGAGGCACAGCACCCTCACACTGTCATTTAGTCCTTTGCCTCTTGACTGTGTAGTCCTGCCCTGATAAATATTTATTGAAAAGGGCATTTCTTCCTGCCTTACCTTGCCATGTGAAACTAGCTTCAGATCCACCAGTTGTAAGACAAAAAATCAGTCTTGCTGCTTTTTCTTTCCTTAACCATCCCAAGGTCAACACAGCTGAGAGCAGGACCTGGAGCCAGAACATTTAAGACAATCAGAACATTTTAGCTGCCAGCCCTAGTGGTGTCTCCAGTGAAGACACTAGTGAGAGATAGAGATCATTAAACAGGCAGCTAGGACAGGTTTTCTGTGTAAGCATTGGGAAAATGCTCATGACTCCTGTAACTACAGCACATGGCTTCTGCTCACTGATTGCCAGAGCTCTGCATCTCAACTGCCATTGACAATCACTAGCTTGTATTTAGCTACTGACAGCAGGTTGCCAAGTAAGAGACTGCTCTTGGCATCTTCTTCTGCATCACTTGCATTTAGGACTGAACTCCAACTAGAAAGCCTGTCAATCCCAAGGCAAAGGCTGCGTGGGTGGGATATACCTCAAAGCCCCTGGGAGTTTCTGTGTGAGGAGAGTCTGAACCAGCTCCCACTCAGATCAGTGAGAGACTTTCCATTGATTTAAATGGGACTATAATGAGGCCTCCTACCAGAACCAGAGCCTGCAATCCTGTTGCTGTTGGCAAAGGCAGAGAAGGAGAGCCCAGCTTGCCCTCAGAGGCAAAGATGTGGTTGCAAGGCCATGAGTTAGAAAAACACAATTTTGCTTGTAAATCTACCAGATTTGACATAGACAGCACTGAAGAACAGCATGGATGAATATCAAAAGACTTTCAATTCAGCCCAGGAGAGGATTTATGCCAACCAACATGAAGACTTTTTTTGTGGTCAACTGGTGGGTCAACTCTCTGATCCTGTCTTGCTTTGAGTAGGAGGCTGGACCAGATGACCTCCAGACTCCTCCACCAGCCTAAATTATTCTGTAATTTCCAGTGTTGGTGAATTGAAGTTTTGTCTATTAAGGTCAACATTATAGGTCCTTCTGACTTCAAAGAGACCACATATATTTAATGTTTCAAACTAGTCATAGGATTATTTGTCAAGGAGAGAAAAAGACATTCGTGTCCTAAAGAAGTTTGTCTTGGAAGTTATGTGATGTATGTGTGACTGTAACATATTGGGAGATTTGGATAGCCTGTGGTTTTCAAAGTTTCTTGGATGTTTCCCTGCAAGCTGAATTCTGTGCCTAGGTATTGTTTGGGGCTTTGGAAATCCCAGCTGGTATCCATCTAGATGGGTATTTTTGGTCTATAAATCAAGAGATCCGTCTGAGACTCTGGAATGGCTACACAGGGATGTACAGGCTGCCAACAGCAGAGAGGAGAAGGGGGATGTAGGTGTGAAAGATGCTGTCTGAAGCAGCTGATCTCCTCTGGTAGGTGAACTTGCTGCCCTGAGACAACCAACAGCAGCTACAAAAAGACTGGTGGAGGTAGAACCCATCTGGTGTAGGGAGTTGACCACACTCAATGCCATGTGAACTTTCAGTTCTCCATGGTTTGAGCACCAAAGAAGGGACACCAGCTCACCTACATCCTTCAACCTTCACAGAATCACAGATTCACAGATGTTAGGGGTTGGAAGGGACCTAGAAGATCATCTAGTCCAACCCCCCTGCCAGAGCAGGGGCACCTAGACCAAGTCACTCCTCCCTCCCATCACTGAAAAAAGAAACTCAAAGCAACACCTCCAAAACACCACATTCATGCTGTGCCATGGCAGAGCTTTGCTGAGTATCACTGGTATTGCCAGACAGGGATGCTAAAGGGTGTCTAAAGCCCACACAGGCACAGCTACGCCTGGCAGGGGAGAGTGCTGTGGCTCTGCACAAGCTGATCGTGCTTCCTGGGTGGCTGACATGGGGGTTTAGTGACACATCCCGTGTCGTGTCCTCCAGTCTGGGCAGTGAAGCCTGTTCCATTGCAGAGTGAGAGCGTTAGGAAACTCTCACAGGCTGGCTCTAGTGCAGCCATTAGAGCTTGGACAAGAAAGCTAAAAAATCCCCTGAAGACTCCCCTTCTGACCCCTAGACCAGAGAAAACGAGTTGCTTGTCCTTCCAGGAGCACTGAAAAGCAAAGCAGTTCCCAAACATCGTGCTCTGGCTTGATTTCTCCCTCGTTACTCGGTCTGGCAGGGTTGCCAGACAGCCCGTAGTGTGACATCTGTTTTGAATTTCATTTACTCTGCGTTCAATTAACTCTTTCCGTCTCTCTCCTGCCGCCTCACCCAGACCCCAAGCCCCCCAGCGCACCCGTGCCCCCTTCCTCGGCCAGCAGCCTGCCCTGGCCCGTCATCATCGGCATCCCCGCCGGAGCCGTCTTCATCTTCGGCACCATCCTGCTGTGGCTCTGCCAGACGAAGAAGAAGCCCTGCTCCCCCCCGCCCGCCGCCCCCNACGTGCAGCAGGCACAGGAACAGCAGAGACTAAGCAGAGAAGCACCACAGCCACCTCTTGCTCTTCTTGCTCCTTTTAGCAACACGTGGAAGAAGGTGGTGGTTCGTGTCCCTGTGTCTCATCCCACTTGTTGCCACCTTGCTTAAGAAACCCGGGAAGGCTCCTGTGTTGGAGACAGCTGCCTCTCTGCTGAGATCTGGAGTTCCTTCATTATTCCTCAGCTACATCCTGATTGCAATAATTAAAAAACAACAACAAAAAAATCTCTTTTCTCTCTCTTTCTTTCTCTATTATATATATATGTGTATATATCTATATCTATCTATATAAATATATATATAATAGAGAAAGAAAGAGAGAGAAAAGAGATTTTTTTGTTGTTGTTTTTTAATTATTGCAATCAGGATGTAGCTGAGGAATAATGAAGGAACTCCAGATCTCAGCAGAGAGGCAGCTGTCTCCAACACAGGAGCCTTCCCGGGTTTCTTAAGCAAGGTGGCAACAAGTGGGATGAGACACAGGGACACGAACCACCACCTTCTTCCACGTGTTGCTAAAAGGAGCAAGAAGAGCAAGAGGTGGCTGTGGTGCTTCTCTGCTTAGTCTCTGCTGTTCCTGTGCCTGCTGCACGTCACTTGTTCCAGTGGGAAGCCCCCAGACCCATCCCACTCCGAGTGACTGAGTACGGGAGGCTTAGTGCAAAAGCACCAGGAGACAAAACCAATTCACCCGTTCCAGGATAACACAAAAATAACTGGGTCTGGAAAAGATGGTTTCCATTCACCATACACAATCCAAATGCTTCTCCATCACAGCTGTCTGATCTGAGGTGCTAACCAAGCTGGTTGATTCCATTTCTGCAAGTGGAAAGCGTTGCATTTCCCACGGGGTGTTCTGCAGATTGAACCACAAGTGCTCCACTGCCCTGCTCCTAGGACTCAGTGCCACTGCCAAGAAAAAGGAAAGAAGGAAAGAGGAACATTGTACAGAACACCTTTATATTTATATTTAAGAAATAATAATAATTAATAATAATAATAATTGAACTGCTGATGGTGAAGAAAGCAAAACACACTGTCCTCCTCTGATGGCTCACAGTGACAAGCTACTGGATTTTCTACATCAATGCAAAATACATGAAAACATTAGGACAAAAATAAAAAAGATAATGAAATAATAATCTCAAAATGCATTTGAGAAATATTCACCTAGGTTGTGTGTGGTTGTCCCCTCCCCTCAGATAACATTGTGGAAATTATACAACTTCATTGCAGTTCAAACAATAAAAGCAGAAAGAAGAGAAAATAAATAAGGACCATATTAAATACCTATATGGACTGGAAATTAATCCAATTGCAAATATAAAACCTTTGTAATTCTATATAGAGTTTAAACAGAAGTCATGTATATTTAATTTATTTTGTTAAACAAGAAAAAAAATGTATGATATTTTCCTTGAAACAGGCATTTCTGTGCGTATTTTTGATCAAAGAAAATAAAGATTTTTTTTTTTCAGGTTCTATAGGTGCCATGCTCAGAATATGCTCCATGTAGCAAGTGACCAATTTTACTTCTAAGCTGGAGGTCATCTGTCTTTATGCCTTTTTATACGAGCCACATGCAGTCTCCTAACATCATCTCAGCTACTGCTGGTGCCACCCAAAGCTGACCTTTTCCACTGCTTATATTCTAGCAGTGTCCACATCACTTCTCATGGATCCCCTGTCATCTTCAGCAGCAAAGTGCTCCCAGGAAATTCAGTTTCATGCTACATTTTTATTTCTTTTTTGTTTGTTTGTTTGAGGGGGGTGGCTGGGGGCAGGGAAGGAGGTTTCATTTTTGTAAGGAAAAAAAAGAAAATTTTGTAAATCAAAACATCAGCCTGTAAAATGAATTTTGGCCTCAGGGTGCTTAGGAGGGGAAAATCTGAAATGTAGGTGAAACACTTCATTTGCAAATGCAGCTGCTGAAGGAGGCAGTGGAGAGTGAGTTGGGTGCAGCAGGGAGAAGGTGAAGGGAGCTGCTCCCCTGCAGCTCTCACCTTCATTCTGCTGCATGCACAGCCCTTCAGTGGCCCAGGTTTTGCTTTGAGAAGGCAGGTTCAGCAATGCTGCAACTGTTTGCTGCTCACTTGAGCTGCAATTAGAGATTGCTGGTGGAGAATCCCTGAAAATGTTGAAACCTGCATATTTTAAAGTGTGAAATGACTTCCCTCCCAGGCCTGTTCTGCGACAGAGATCTTCAACAAACCAGCTGCTCCGTTTAAAAGTGAAACACTTCATTTAACCTGAAACAAAACAGTGCTTTAGGCTTTGCTTTCCTCTGTTTCTGAAGGTATTTGCTCTGGGTTGACCTACAGTGATTTTTTTTTTCTGCTGGTTTGTTTGAATCAGCAGCAAACCAAACAGTTCCCTGTTTGCTCAGCTGGAGCCCTGTGAGATGGGGTCCTGATTCAGCAGAGCAGGCAAGCTCTCCTTTTCCTTCACCAATACATGCTGCTCCAAAAAGTCCCTTTTTTTTTGCCTTGGCCACCTGGATCTGTGGCTCCATCCCTGCCCACTATGCTGGGGAAGAAGTGAAAGAGGGAAACCTTCCTTCTGTCTTGGAGCTTACCAAGTGACACTGCTGCAGTTCAGCATGATGCACACACTGTGCTGCTTTGCTGAGTGCTCTGCTAGGAAATCCATGTTAGAACCTCATGATGGTTTTCCTGTAGAGGTTATCATAAAAAAAAAATATTTTTTTTTATTATTATTTTTATTTTTTTATTTGCAGCAGGAGGGTTCAGTTACACTTTGTTAATACAAATTTATCAAGTCCATAAAAGCTACATTCAGATCATGGGTATCTTTGTATGCATCCTTTTAGCTTCAGGGAGGCTTAAATTTGAGCACTGAGGGCTCTCTTTACATATAAGGTGTTATTTAGGCAGGAGTTCTGAATGGCTGTAGTTTATCCAGTCATTTAATTAAAAACCAAAACAACTACCCAAAAAAGCCTTTGTCCACTAAGTGCATCACCTTTATTTTGAGATGACAGCAAGTGGGTGTTCCCATCAGAGATAAAAAGGGCTGCATTCATTTCTCATGCCTATGGGATGCTACTTAGGAACCAGAGTGTGTCCCAAGCTGCCACACTGCGGCAGCACTAGGGNGGTGTTATTTAGGCAGGAGTTCTGAATGGCTGTAGTTTATCCAGTCATTTAATTAAAAACCAAAACAACTACCCAAAAAAGCCTTTGTCCACTAAGTGCATCACCTTTATTTTGAGATGACAGCAAGTGGGTGTTCCCATCAGAGATAAAAAGGGCTGCATTCATTTCTCATGCCTATGGGATGCTACTTAGGAACCAGAGTGTGTCCCAAGCTGCCACACTGCAGCAGCACTAGGGGCAGGGCACAGGGCAGGGTTCACCTGCAAGCCCACAGCCCTTCTCTGCTCTCTGTGCCAGTGCTGCAGCAAGGGGACACTTCTAACCACTGCTGTGTTAGTGGCACTGATTCCAGCCTCAAAGGTGGGAGCGAACGTGGGTGTCAAACCCTAGAGACTGTCTTATGGCACTTGTTCAGACAGCAGCTATACCATTGACCCTCAGCAGGTGAGTGGTTTAAAAGAGGCAGTCCTGCATTTCCCACATGGCACAGCCTTCCATACTGAGCTCTCCACTGGTGCCTTCTACCCTTTGTGATCCAGCTCCTGTTCACTGTGTAGTCAAAAAAAATTCTACATATTGCCAGATAGAAGTGGAAGGGGTGGCTTCCTCCTGCCCTTCAAAGCTCCTGCCTTTAGCAACAAACCTCTAGTGGTGCTAATAGATCTTCAAAGGCAAACATTGCATTCAATCACCCAGCATGGACAACAGCCAAGTGCAGCTTCATCTCAAGCACAGCTCTGGTTTTGGATGCACTGTGTGAGATGCTATAAAGGTCTTGATTTGCAGAAAGCATGGAGTTTATACCCTTCCTTAGGTATCAGCTCCCTCCCTCTTAAGCATCTCCTTCTGGGCACCCAAATTGGTGTGAAATTTGCCCCCAGAAGGGCCATACATATTATCTGGGCATTGAACTTGCTTGCTGTGCCTGGGTGGGTTTTGGGTTTTTGAGGAACTATTTTGCCTCCACAGGGTAACTCTTAAGTTCTCTTCAGAGTCACTCTGCCCCATGCCTTACTGTGTCATTTACTTCTGGGGCTTGATTGTGCCTTGCATTTACTGCAAAGTCTTCCTTAGTCTAAATAAATTCAGCCAGGTCCTGCTCGTGTTTAATTTCTTCAGTGGGACAACATTTGAACTCATCTTCACACATGAATAGAAGATGTTTAAAGAAAACCATGGTCTTGACATTAGCTACTGACATTATTTTGGACACCTAAGATTTTATTTGATGTATATGTACACACACATATAGGCAAATAGATGTACATGCCAGGCTGTGATACAGAAGGCAGTTGTACTTTCAAAGCCATGGGACTCCAAAGATCAAAGGATTTTAAAGCTTAAAACTCACCATCTTTATTTGTTTTACAAGATCAAACATGGTCTCACAGGCCAGTTTGTGCATGACATTTTAAAACTTTGTATGGTCAACCCCTTTCAGACTTTAAAACCTTTTATCAGACATGAAAAATAAGGAGCATTTTGTGATTTTTTGATTGGCAGCAAAGACAGTAAGTGAACACATCCAACTAAGACCTGAACACAGCAAAATGAGACAGGATGGCCTCGTGTGTCTGTATCTGTGGCTGTGTAATAAAAGTTACAGAAGAAAAGGAATAAAAGCTTGGAATTGTGTTAATACACGATAAAACTCTGCAAATTTGCTATACTTTGTGGGAGAGAAGGCCACTTAAGTGTGTGTGAGGGTGTGCACGTGTGTCAGCAGAGGAAGATGTGCTGGCACAGCAAAGCAGACACTCTTGCACAATTACCTTGGTGCCACAACGTGGTCCCAGCATTTTGTGTAGGTGCTGAGTCTAACAGAGACATTCTTTTTCAAATGGTTTGTAAAACCTTTCTGGTTTTCAGTGGAAAAGGGGCAGTTTGGATCTCTTCACCTGTAGAGCCAAGCACCACAGTTGCTCTAGGAGCCAGACTGCAGTTACCAAGATGAAATGTTGGGGTCCCTGGAGCTTATGGCCAAGTTCCAGTGCCTGGAGTTGAGCAGGGATTTCAAAGTCAAACTCAGCACCATCATCCCTTCAAGGCAAACATGTGAGTGTCTCACTACTCACCCCAGAGGCAACAAACTGTGACATCTTAAGTTCAGGAAAGCTGGCCCTCACCCAGACTGCATCTTGACCTGACCTGGACCCCGGACCCAAAGAGCTCTCTGCAGAAATTGCACATTTGGGGTGGGAAAAAGGAAATGTTTCTTTGTCAGCTCCATTGCTGAAACTCTTCAGAGGCTTGAAATACTGGAATAAAGCCCTGGGGAAGATGTAGCAGTGAGCAAAAACTGAGAGGTGGTCAAAGGTTACTGGGGAGTTTATCATGGCTTTCCTAGCTGAGCATCGCCTCTGCCTACATGGGGTGCATTAAGTGTGCCCAGGGCTCCAAATTACCCAAAGTCATTTATTATTCCACACAGAGAGCCTGTTCAGCTCTTGCAGATGCCAGTGGGAAAAAATCCCTGCAATGTCCATTGGGAAATCAATCAGATGCATGGAGTCACTGCAAGGTTTTTACATCTCTACTCTGGCTGGCCTATTGGCAGACTAAGATGTGACAGGAGTTAATGGCCAGAGAATGAAGCCAGCCCCATCTGAATGGGAAATGCAGACATTCTGCAAGGAGCTGTCAAAGGAGGGGGTGGACACTGCATTTCTCCAAACCTTCAAAACAAGGCTCAGTGCTTTGTGGACAAGGGGCTCAGCTGAATGCAAATTTTTGGGAAGATTTTTAGGATAAAGGGATGCACCTAGTCCAGACAGCATCCCATAGTGGTCCCTTCTGGCTCTGAAGAAATGCAGCTGAGCTGCAGAGAAAAGGAGCTGCAAGCAGAGGAGCCCCATCCCTGGTCAAGCTGCTGCCAGCAAGCTCTGCTGCAGACTCAAAAGCAACGTGTGGCACGTGGCAGCAGCCCTGCTGGGTTCCAGACTGTGTCTGATCTCAGCACTCTCCAGCTGATCACTGCAGTGAGGGTGTTATTTGTGCATCAGCTTCTCCTGTGTCTTCAGGGAGCCCCTTGTGTCAACAGCAGCACAGCCTGGAGTGTGCACACCAACCACTCAGCTAGGAAATCTGCCTGGATTCACCTCAGGAAGTGTCAGGGAGGATTTACATGTGAATTTGTATGGAAACACAGAGGTTGATAGCCTGCTTAGCTCCATAAACTGGATCTTCCATTCCCTTTTTGCCATACGTGGGGAGTCAGAGCCCTGCCCCTGACATGGAGTGGACACAGGTCTCCCTGTGACACTCCTTCAGACATTTGATTTGTGATGAGTTGTACAGCTTGGCCAAAGTGACCCTGGAGGTCTCCTATATGCATGGGATGCCAAGGGGTGTTAAACTCCCAGGGAGGGGACTTGTGTGTTTCTCTGCTTCTGGGTCAATGTAGTGAATGTGGGGGGTACATACTCACAAAAATGAGTAGCTCAGCAGAGTGGGTTCCACCTATAGATCTCAGCAAGCACTTCATGGAGGAAGAAATGAGGCACTGGCCTGGCCAGGGTTAGGGTCTGTCATTCAAATGTGTTGGGATGCACAAAGGCCACGTTGTCAGGTAGGTTCTGAACTGTGGACCTGCCAGAAAATGACAATAATTAGGAAGCTGTAGGTGTTTCAGACTTGCTCTTGATCTTAACAGCAAAGCATTTCTTCTGCCAAGATACTCAGCTTTTGAAAGTTTGCTACGGATGCAAAAGAAAAAAAAAAGACACCGAAATTGTGGATTATTGGAGTCAAAAATCGGAAGTAATGGATGATAAAACCATAGTTAAAATACTGGTGTTAGTGGCCCATATGAATTGTCTATGTATAGAGTGGAGTCTGAAGAGGATGCCCACACATCCCAGTGGGTGTTTAGCCCAGGCACCTCTGTGTGTGTGTCTCTGAGAGCAATACATGCAGCTGTGACCTTTATTTGGCCTTATTTTAGTTTCTACACTTTTTCTTTTCTGTTTCACTTTCTACCAGTCTGTTGTAATTAGGATTTAACATATCCCTCTACTACATGTGGACATCAACAAAGCAATGAATATTTCTTTTTCCCTCCCATTTTTGCTAACCAAATCCAATCCGAAGTGCTATTTCTGTCCAAGCTGATCTATGCTACAGTGAGAGAAGTAATAAATAACACTTTAGATCAGACTTCAAATGCCTTTTTTTTCCTTTGATCTAAGTAATTAAAGAGTCAAGCTGCTGTTCCTGAGCGTTTTCTGATGGAATTACACGAGTTACACAGCTCTTCATTTGTATGTCATTAAGCATTATGTTTTATTGCTGCCATTCAAACAATTAGTACCTAAATATGCCCCGTATTCTCATAAAGAGGCAGTGGCAGTGTTAATGTTAATGCCCTGGTTAACAGTTTGTTTCCACCCAGAGTCCACCATCGTGCTCGAATGCCACTTAATGAGATCTTTCCTGATGCCCTTCTGAAGTTGTTCTCCTCTGCAATCATTTAACTGTGCAGCGAAGTGAGGATAAGTCGAACAATAAAGTTAAGTAAAAATGGCATTTCTCTTAAGATTGGAATTTATTTTTTTTAAGTTCATTGCAAGTTTTGGTTATAAAAAGGCCAGCGCTTCACGGTGATCAGTCATTCTGACGTTTTTATGGTGTTTTTATTACCCCTGGCTCATTTCCATACTAAAGGGAACATTTGTAACAATACTTGCTTGCTCTGTTATGATTAGGATTGTGCTTTTACCGTGCTTTGTTGGGCTGTTGCTGTGCTCAGTAATGCTCTTGGCACACATCCTCCCAAACCCCGCCGTGTGTTTATTCTAAAGGAAGGAAAAAGAAGTGTCTACTAAAACAATAAACTACTACTGCTTGCGTTAACATGGCCACAACTTCCTTGTTCTGTAGACAATCAGTTAGCAAAGCTGTTAGGTAAACTTGCTCCTTCTCTGTTGAAAAAATAAATATTCATGAAGCTTACAGCCACATTTTCCTGTGCTTTATTATTGGGTTGAATATGGGGAGGGATTTTAAAGCTAATGGTTTAGTCAGAGAGATAAGGATGGAAACCAATGGCAGCTGGGATCTGAAATACCTCAGAGGACCTGGGTAAGGGTCTCAGGTAAATTTTCCTGAGTTAGTTAAATGTGAATGCTATTAATATAGAAAAGTGGAAATATTAATGTTGTCACAAATTTTCTAAGACAAGGTGAATTTGAAAAGAGGAGTTGTCAACAGTGATGAGGAGCAATTAAAGCAGAGAGGGAGGGGTGACATGATGCAGGAGGCTTTCAGGGTCAAGTCAAGTCATTGCTTTGTCCACCTGCATCTGAGACCAGGAGGCAGCCAAATTCTGAGTGTTTTCCATCCAGAACCAGGGCAAACCAGAGTACTCAGTGCCCGTCAGAAGAGGCAATTTCTCTTGAGCACATTGCTGCAGAACATCTTTCATTCAAAGCATCTTCTTGCCTTGCCTGGGTTTCCAAAAGGATGTGTTTAAAGGCCTAGATTTATCCTTCTTAAGTGAGGCAACAAAGTTAGGGACACTTGAATCATGAGCTGAAATAGGGAAGAGAATCTGATACTTCACAAAGGTGGTTTGGGTTTTGGGTAGAGAGAAAGACCCCCAGTGGTGACTGCTGTTGCACAATGAGAAAAACTAAATTTGTCACCTAGGTACCATAAAACAAAAAAATGAACCTGTCTTTGGCACTGAAATAAAACACTGGAAAATTACAAAAATATACAGCNTTATATATAAATATATATTTTATAATATTTGCAAAAATATACAGCAAATATATATAAAGTGTCCATCTGCATTCAATTTACCCAAATCTGATAGAGACCTCAGCAAATAATTGTGACTTTCCTTATGTTGCTGGATCCTGCAGCATCCGGCATTACAAGGGCTTGTAGTGCTAGGACAAGGGGAATGGCTTCCAACTGGAAGAGGGTAGATTAGATTAGAAATTAGGAAGAAGTTCTTCACTCTGAGGGTGAGGAGATGCTGGAACAGCACAGGGAAGCTGTGGGTGCCCCATCACTGGATGTGTTCAATATCAGATTATCTGAGGCTTTGAGCAACTTGGTCCCACTGGAGGTGTTCCTGCCTGTGGCAGGGGGGTTGATGGCAGGAATCCCTTCCATCCATTCCATGCTATGATTCTATGATTGCTCTGAGTCTGAGAGGCTGGTGCTCTTCTGAACTCTCCCCGTTCATAAGAATAAGAAACAAAAAAGAGAAAATGGGAGTGCAGAGGCATGCAGGGTGGGATTGCCTGCTGGTACAAGCCCCAGCTTTCATCACACGGCTCCAGTTGCCATTCCCTGGCCCCAGCCCTGTGCTGCCAGGGGAACACAAGCTGCCCTCTGTCATGGTTCAATAAGAGCAAAGAGTTCTCCTGCCTGACATCAGAAGAAGTGCATTTTGATGTTTGTCCAAAACTCTCTTCCAAATGTGTGTGCACAACAGGGGCTGCATGTAGGGACAGGTTCAACCTGATATCCCAGAGAAGTGATAAAACACTTTTCTCTCATTGTGGTGTCTTAAGGCCTAATACTCCCATATGTCAGAAAAGATTTGTAAGGGGCCATAAAGTCATCACAACTCTGTTTGCACTTGCTTTTTGGTTCCTTGACAGTGCTGCTGGGGCCTCTGTGCAAATACGACTCTGTGGTCAGCATTTAAAGTGGCAGTTTCTGAAGCATTTAACCTGATTTGCCATCTTTGCTACAACTGGCACCTAAAAATCAAAAGGCAGAAAATTACATGGGCAAAACAAGGTCAAAATGGTCCTAAAAATAACCTACTTGTTATATAATTCTAGGAGAAAATACAATACATAATGTGTAGGCAGATGACTGAATGCCTCTCTCCAGCTGCAGTCTGCACTCACACACATTTGCTCACTTATTCTCACTAGATTCTTGTGAATCAGTAGTAAATACTTTCCCTGTATAGAAGAGACATTGAAATATAGAGAAATGAAAAGGTATTTTTAAGGCAGGAAGAGTGGAGATTTGGAATTGCATCCATGCACCCAATTACTGCATGTCCAAAGCCATCTCCTTCCTCACTGTATCTGCAGAGCTTCTCTAGCCTGGGGCAATCACAGGACATCCACTGGCTTTCATGTATTTTTTTTTTTTTCCTGGGTAAGTATGTGCAAGAGAAATACATGGAGAGCTGGGCAGGGAGAAATTGAATGCAATTTAATAAGAGCAAGTGTAAGGTGCTGCATCTGGGGCACAACAACTCCATGGATCAACACAGGCTGGGGGCTGATGTACTAGAGAGCAGCTCTGGAGAAAGAGACCTGGGGGTCCTGGTGGACAGGGGGATGGCCATGAGCCAACAATGTGCCCTCGTGGCCAGGAAGGTCAATGGCATCCTGGGATGCATTAAGAGAAGTGTGGCCAGTAGGTCAAGAGAGGTTCTCCTCCCCCTCTACTCTGCACTGGTGAGACCCCACCTCGAGTACTGTGTCCAGTTTTGGACACCCCAGTTCAAAAAAGATAGAGATTTGCTGGAGAGAGTCCAACGCAGGGCCACCAAGATGATTAGGGGAGTGGAGCATCTCCCTTATGAGGAGAGGCTGAGAGAGTTGGGGCTCTTTAGCCTGGAGAAGAGGAGACTGAGGGGAGACCTCATTAATGTTTATAAATATGTTAAGGGTGAGTGTAGAGAGGATGGAGCCAGACTTTTCTCAATGTCGTCCAATGACAGGACGAGAGGCAATGGGTGCAAGTTGGAGCACAAGAGGTTTAGGCTCAACACAAGAAAGAACTTTTTCTCAGTGAGGGTGCCAGAGCTCTGGAACAGGCTGCCCAGGGGGGTTGTGGAGTCTCCATCTCTGGAGACACTTAAGACCCGCCTGGATCTGTTCCTGAGAGACTTGGTCTAGGTGATCCTGCTCAGGCAGGGGGGTTGAACTAGATGATCTTCTAGGTCCCTTCCAGCCCCTAATTTCTGTGATTCTGTGATTCTGTGAGGGGAAACTTTGCACCATCCTGGAGGTACAGTGCAAGATGTGTCAACGTCAAACCTTTGCTCTACACCTGCTACAGCAGGTTAGTTGTGTGTGGTTCCAGCTCATGCACCTCCAGCATTCCAAAGCTTTTATCAGATACCATGTGTTGTCCTTAAGAAAGTTGGGGGGGAAAAAAAAGATAAATAATTCACATTTCAACTAGCATTAAATGGAAGCTTTACCAAACGGATTCAAATTATTTAATAAACACTGATGAGTCCCTTCAGGAGTATCAGACAACAAATGACAGACACTATTTTGGCAGCAAAGAGAAGTGACTGCTTCCAACAATTATGGATGACCAGACTATCTAGGAAATATGTTTGGATTGTTAATCTCAGTTTTTCATTGCAGCTGGAGGCAGCAGTACAGGGAATAGTATATAAAAAAAGTAGATTTTTTTTGTAACCAGGTAGTGTTAAATTCTGGATGTCTGACTTCTTTTAAGTGGTCACAAATAATTTGAATTTGCAAAACATTAAGTGTATATGCCACTTACAGAAAAAAACCCAAATAAACAACAAACAAACCCCAACATTATAAAGATAAATTCTTGATGCTTTTTACTTTTTCAGAAACCAATGAAGAGAGTTTAAAACGACAAAACATGCTATTGTTGTTTTCAGTCATGAAGCTGCGTTTTATGATGGTTGCTGTAATGGAAGTGTTGCCAGTACTGGGTGATAGGGAAACCCATTGTATTGTTTCCAAGGCTGATGTATATTTGAGCTATCCCATGGTTGTAACTCCTTAAGTTGGTGTCCCTGGGTTATTCCAGAGTATTTGGAGCTTGGAAGCTATTTTTTTTTTCAAGGTAGCAGCTTAAATGTTGGGAATTGGAGCCATTGCCCCTAGCAGTGCCTGTCAGTGTGTGAGGTCAGTAATACCCATTTTTCCAAGGGGAAAACATAGTCCAGAAACTGGAAGCACTGGAATTCCATAAGTCCACGAGACCTATAGTCTGGAGTGCTCTTCTGTGCAATCTTTCTCTGAAAATCCAAGCAGTGTTTCATTTTAAAACACACCCATAGGATTTACCACCCTGCAATGTGACAATCTTTTGTAACTGTTATAATTCTCAAGGTGTGGGAAGAAGGACTCCAAACCCTCCAGTCCCTGCAAATTTTCCAGTGAATTCCCTCTATATTACCCCAAATCTCAATTTACTGAGCACCCTCAGCAAGACATCCTGACACTTGTGCTTGGGTGAGGATGAAAATAAAGAGTTGTGACCCGGGGGGAGAATGGAGACAGGTAACTTTCTTCCAAAGTTCAAGTTGAAACTGCACTAGAATTGCTCAGATGACACCCCATCCATCCCACCCTCCACCATCCCCTCCTTGAATCATGGAATCACAGAATGATTTGGCTGGAAGAGACCTTCAAGATCATCAAGTGCAGCCATTAACCCTACACTGCCAGGGCCCCTAAACCATGTCCCCCAGCACCACATCTACACAATTCTTAAACACCTCCAGGGATGGGGACTCCACCACCTCCCTGGGCAGCCCATTCCAATGCCTAACCACCCTCTCTGCAAAGAAATTCTTCCTGCTATTCAACCTAAATTTCCCTTGGTGCAACTTGCAGCCATTGCCCCTCGTCCTGGCATTTGGAACTTGGGAGAAGAGGTCGACCCCCACCTCCCTCCAACCTCCCTTCAGGTAGCTGTAGAGAGCAATAAGGTCCCCCCTGAGCCTCCTCTTCTCCAGACTGAACAATCCCAGCTCCCTCAGCCTTTCCTCAGAGGAGAAACTCTCCAGAAGAGAGAAGCCACCTTAGTTCCCCCTGGACCCTCAGCAGATATGTGCAGGGTGGGGCTGGAGGTGAGAGCCAGACTCTTACCCTGGGGCAGGCTATCACACCTGTCAGTTGTGTGTCCTGTTGGAACAAGGCTGTGCTGAAAGGCTGGAAGAGTTGAGATGAAAATGACTTCATCTAATGCATATAACGCAGGCAGACTAGGGAGAGAGCAAGTTGCCAGGAGTCATATTTGGAAGTCTTTCATGGCCATCATCTGCCATCATCTAAAGCCAAGAATCATAAGCATTATAACAAGGAGATCTACTTGAGCACAGAGGATTACAGCTTTCTCAAGGATTGTTGTCACAAACCCCATAGTGGGTAAAGCTTAACATAGTTTGTGATAATAACCGAGTATCACGTTGCCCATAGCATCAAAAAATGACAGGAAAATTCAGGAGCAGGTGGGCAGCTTTAATTATATAGGCTCCAAAGGGAATAAACACTGGGATGGTTTTTACTGTCTGTCTGGTATGAGTCAGTCCACAGTGACCCCACTGCTGCGATTTGGTGAGAATAAAGCATCTAGACCATATTTAACCATGTAAAGTATCTTTTTCCCTGCTGTGCCCCGCTCTCCTTGTGAGAAGAGAGAAAATAGGATTTGTAGGAGGAACTGAGGGATGTATTACTGTCAGTGATTTGCACTTATCGGGGCTGAAACGTCAGATGGAGGAAGTAGCAGAACAGCTGGGACTGCAACAGATGTTCTCCAGACATCTCTGCCTCATGAAGATGTAGTATAGTAATAGGTCATGTTACAGAAACAGGGTTTTTTTTTAAAAAAGAGTGATTTTACATGCCTGAGCACTGGGCCCAGTGGTATGAGTGACACTGAACAGGGAAAGGCAGCTGGGACCCTTCTGAAGAGGTCATTGTGTCCCTTGCCACCAGAACCTGCTTTTCTAACATATAGATGTGTCTAGGAGGAATCCAAGACTCCTGGTACTGAAACACAGAAGGGGTGAGGGCAAAATCCCAGTTGCCATTCCTGCACTTTAAAGATGGATTCTCAATTCCTTGGTGCCTCTGCTTCAAAGTTCTTATCTTCTGCTGCTGCCTGAGCATGGAATTTCCCATACACTGACATAAACAAAAATAGCAGTAGCAACTTTTTCCCCTAGATGCTTCTCTTCAGTCCTCAGATATGGTCAGAAGAGCCCGTTATGGTAAAAACAGGTGGTGATCTCCCAACTGGAACACCACAGTCTTGGCCCGTCAGCCATATCCACCCAAGGCCTCCCAGAGCAGGTCCCAGAGTGTGGTCAGGACAGACACTGTCTTTGTTCTTGGTAGTGGTAGCTGTTCACATGCTACTTCATTCATCTAGGAAGAAAGAGACCAAGGGGCACTATACCTTCATTTTCTGTAGACTTTTTTTGTTTGTTTTGGTTTTTTTTCCCAAACTGGGCACCTCTTACTTCCACAATGAGCAACATCTGACAAAGAAACTGGCCTGTTTCACTCCTTCCCTTTGGGCACACAGAGTAATTTGGAACTTTCCTGTCTGGTTGCTCTCTTTTAATATGTCCCCACAGTTTTCCTCATTTACTTATTTTCCATTAAATACCAAAGGTTGCCCTTTTACATGCTGAACACACCCTCAACACTTTCAATGTCTTACAGTTACTGTGTCTTTCATGAGTATCTTACACAGCCTTGCCACTATGATGCTCTAAAAAAACCTCCAACAGTAAATGGAAATGGACTCCATAGGCTATTAAATATATTTAAGTAAACACATTAAGCAAGCATTAAGAAAAGTGAGTGCTCTTAACTCGATGAAATGAGACTGCAAGCTCACAAGGGTCCCATAATGGCAGTTTCATTACAGACTCCTGTACACATATTCACATGTTCCAGCACTCCTAATATGAGAAAAGTGTGATCTGTCATGTCTTTGCATGATATCACTGCTCTGCTGGCATTTAAATGACTACAGTGCATCGTGAAGTGCTTGTGACCAAAGACATTGAGGTCCCAAGTGGAAGGCCTCGTTCTGTTGTGGCTCTCCGAGTTCATCAAGTTCCCATAGCAACCCAGAGCCCATCAAATAATTAAAGAACATATTTGCACACACATGGGGCAGCTGTTGGGGATTTCTTACAGTGTTTGCATTTCCTTAACCACTTGTTCCTGACAAGAGAATAATTTCATTCAGCCTTTAGCACACCTCATGTAGTTTGTTTGACAGCTGAGACACTGCTGGAAGGTTTAGCTGGCCACTCAGACACTGAAAATGGCAACTTGGCCACCTCTCTCTGGGAAATCTACAGACTAACCTAGGAGAGCAGTAACTGCCTGAAACCTGGTACTTAAAATTTTTAATGAAGGTTTAGGAATAGCAAACACTTGTACAAAATTCAGGGAATGATTTGTGAGAAAAGGAAAGAGGAAATGGGATATTTTTTTAAGCATGCTTTCTATATTACATTTATAATTAGTAATTGCTTCCGCACTTGGGATTACAGGCTATTATTTTAAGATTCAGAATATTAGTGATATGTAGGGATAGATTTATTACAATTCTCGATTTTTCTTATTTCTGAAGGGAGATGGTTTGGAAAAACTGGATATTTTCTTTACCTGGGAAATTAAAGTACCTAGTCCTTGTTACTCCACATTGTCTGAGATTTCTGGTGCAGAGCAGTTCCACGTTTCCATCTCTTTCTGTCCCTGACCTCCTCTTAGCACCTTACACTTCTCTGAACCTTCAGGACTGTCCTTGCAATAATGCCCAGAAAAAATCCCTCCTTGTGAACAAAAAGCTGTAGACCTGAAAAGGCAAGTTGTACTTTTGAAACACCTTTAGAAATATTTTTCCTACTGCTCATAGGATCTCACTTGAAGCCTTACTTGACCTGTCCTGGCCAGGAGACTTTGAGCTGGTCACAGGAATCCCATGTGAACCTCAGCTTCTCTACTGCCCAGGATTAAGGAAATAAATCACAGCAGGGATCTGTGCAAGCAGCATCTGCTCCCAGCACAGGATGGCTCTTGATATGGCACCGAGTCATCCTCTGCCATTATAGAATCGTAGATATTAGCAAGGCTTTTGAAGCACAGCCTGGAATTGTCCAGTCATATCTGCTACATGGAGAAATTTCCCTGTTTACTGTCCTGGCAGATGCAGGGGCAGAGTCATCCTGGGCTCTGTTTTGCCTCGGCTGCTGTTTCTGGGCTGCTGAATGGTGTGACCACTTGGCAAGGTCTCCTTGGCTCCTGACTAGTAGCTTTTTTTCCTGTATGAAAGCTTGGTATAGGCAAAATAAGAGAAAACTGTATTGCAGAAATCTGAGTGCAATAGTTCTTGAGGGTCAGGAAATGAAGAACTAGATTCTTTCATGGTAACTACTGAAAAGAGACTGACAGTGGTTTGTAAAAGCTTACAGGGGTGGCAGTCTTGTCCACTTCCAAGAGCTCATGAAGCTGTGGAAACTGATCAGTCATGTCCATACTGAATCTGAAGGCTTGGATATTAAGTAGCCTTGGCTAAACACCTCTGAACACCACAGGGCAAGGCACTCAGGTCTGCTCATCTTGCTTTTTTTCTGCTGAAGTCACTTGCTCCTGACTGCTGCAGTAGACCATGGCAAAAAAACAGGAGCCCACATGCTGCTGAATGTATTTATGCTGAATTTGATGAATTCCTGGATAACTTATTGGCTGCAGAGATGATACAGCCCAGAGTTCAAACCATATTAAAAAAAAAAAAAGGGGTGAAGAGGAGCAGGGGGAGAGCAGGGGGAAACACTTCAGTGTTCCCTCTGGGAGGCTTCTAAAAAGATATCCAGCTTGGCATGGTCTGGGATGTTTCAACTGGAAAATGTGCAGACAACAGAGTCATAAGAGGATGTTTCAGGATTTGAGAGGTCTTTTTCTGGTTGAAGTTCAAGAAATAAATGGCCAAGAGAGGAAGAAGTCAAAAACAACTCTAAGAGTGTAAACAGCAGAAGAGGTTTGGGGTCAATTGCTATAATTTAATATAACTGCACACTTATCTCCCACCACCACAGGAGCTACAACTTGTATGCTAAACACTAAGCAAGATATGTACAAATAAATATTCATTTCGAGGAAGAAGAGGAAGCTGAGTTGAGAACTTTGGCTTAATCTACCCCCCAGTTTTCATTATACCCTCCATGACCAGTTAATATTTGAGAGGAGAGTATTTCCTCTCCATCTGTTGCTGGAAATAAACCTTCACCAGGGCTGGTTTTCTTAGTGAGAGCAGCTCTGCCTGGAGAACTTGGCCCCCACAAGTGAGTAGGAAACCTGTTCCCATCCTGTGAGAGGTTTCAGAGCTTTCATTTTCCCCCTCCTGTCATAAATAAAAAGAACAAGTAAAACTCTGCACACCAAACTCTCCCCTTCCAGTTTCAGACTGGTTCCACCGAAATTTTTCATCTGAACCATATGGGAACAGTTTATTTTAATTCAGATATCTACAGATAATGAAAAACTTTTCAAAAGTTTAGTGTATTGCAATTTCAAAGGTGATTTAGAATCAAATAAGATTATTCATTTAAGGAAAAAAAAAAAAAAGAGAGAGAGCCAATGTTATGGCAAGTTGAAAAGTATATTTTTTACATGTTTAGTCTGGAGATCCCTCCCTCTCCAAATGTTCCTGCAAGCAGGTTGGCTTTTGACAAAACAGTTTCCAGGAAATTTGTTTTTTCTCGTGCAAGCTTCTTGCACTGCCTGGGAGACTCATCTCTGTAGCCCTGTGCTGCAGGCACTGGCCTTAGACCTGACTTGAAGCAACCCACACTGAGCTCTCCTCATTCAGAAACTGTCCATTTACACAGTCTGAACAGGCTGAACAGAGGGACTTTGCTTTTGCTAGCTGAGGAGACAGCATATGTGGTACTGATGGGCAGCTTAGGCAGTTCATTTCAAAGGAAGCTCTTTCTGTTCTTCCCCCTACCTTTTTTTATTTTTCATTTTTTAAATATATATTTTTTTAAGTGGTGATGAGGAACTGGAAGAAGCAGCATAACATCTAAAGGGAGAAGTTTATGAACCAGACACCCTCTGTCACAACCTGGAGCAACAGGCAGTCTGGTATATCCAAAATATAAAGCATCAGGTATTCTGGAGACTGGGAGAGGATCCAAAATCAAGTTAACAGGGCATTCAGATTAGAATAAAAGAGACCTTATTTGAGGAGTTATAAAATCATTGAAATATGTTCCATGTATAGAAGGAACAAGAGGTCACAGAAGTGTCCAGTTTGGCTTAGACAAGGCACCAAGGGCAATGAGCTGGCAGTACAGAGGCTAGAGGATGCCAAAGAAATCAAATGTAGCTTGCTTCAGCTTAGGGAGGCCAAGAGACCAATAACACAAAGAGATTCAATTATAACTTGGTCAGTCCCCTGATGCTAACATGTTTCTGGAGCTGGAACTGAAGTTTTTCCATCCAAACAGGGCTCGTTGTGTATGAGCCCAGTGGCTCACCATGTAAAGCAGCCTCTTCCTACAATGAGCTGGGTTTTAGGTTTTCTTTGGGCCATGGATGGGAAAAGCATGGTGGAAACAAAGTGCATATCCCAGGGGCTATTGCAGAAAGCCTGTCCCTGCACCCCACACCAAAGCCCAATCCCCTCTAAAATAAACCACTTAATAGTTACATGAGAAGATCTAATGACCCACCTTCTAAGGTGGTCTCCAGTGCAGAGTGTGGACACTGAAGGACATCTGTCTTGTTAGAGACATATNTATATTATTTATATTTATAATAGGCTAATATTTGGGACAGGAGAGCTCTGTGCAAGATACCCCAACTATAGCATTTTTTGAGGGAAAGGAAAGGAAGACTGACCCAATTCCATGCTTAGGTTTAAGAAAAAACCTCAAGCTGTTAATCCCACGTGAAATTTCTCCCCTTCAGCATTTTGCTGTTTGTTTGGGTTTGCTTTTTATTTTGGTACTGGGTAGAGCTGTGCTCGGGGTGCTGGGGTTTGTGAACTGCTGTCTTAAGGAATTGTCTGATTAGGATTTAGGAACAGGGTCAAACACTGATCTTTAAATCCTTCCTGTGAATCCACTCCTATACACATGGGCATTTAGTCTTTGAGAGTAATCAAAGCAAACCCTACACTGTTTGGTTTCCCTATCTCCCAAACGTGTGAGTTGAGTAACACCACAGGGAAAAGCCTGGAAGAGTGAGTGTGTTTGTTTATTCCTTCTAGATTGCCATAGCCAAATATTTATGTTACCTGAGATTTCATTACAAGCTTAATAATCAGGGCTGCTATAGCCCAGTAAGCAACAAAAACAGGCTTTGGTTTGCCCAGTGCTGAGAAAAGGGAGCTGTCTTGAGTGACTGGAAGGCACTTGTTAATGCACAAACATGCTGGTGTGGGGTTTTGTGTTTGTAGGAGTAAATCACTTCTGCTATCCCTTCTGAAAAGTTAATCTGAAGCACAGTTTCCTGTGCAATAATTAAAGGAAAGCTTATCACCCACAGAGCTGTAACTCTGTAGGTTATCTGACTTCTTTTTTTTTGTGGTTAAGTTGGAGTGTATTTTTCAGAGAAATATTGAATTTGATACTGTTTTTCTCCTTCTATCTGTCTGCTATTCTTCCCATTTTCCCGATAACAGTCACTATTAATAGATAAGTTATTAAGTCAGCACTTGGCAGCTCCACTTTACAGTTTTAATTAAGAAAGGCATATCTGAGACCTATTTTGCTCAGCTTCAGGCACTACAGCTTAAGTAATACATACTCCAGACACATGAGATCCAAATCAAAGAAGAGAGGGTTTGTGGACAAATGAAAGAATGAGATTGGCTGAAAAACAGAGAGCTCTGTGGCTTGATGGGTAGGCACATGATGGGTCAGGCAGCATAGTAAGGTTTCTAATGGGAGGTTTAGAAGAGAGATGAGTTAAATGACTCAGACCTTGAACTGAGATATTGTAGGCATTCATTGCTGGACAGCTGTATTTCATTCTCTTCATGAGCAATTTTCCTCCTGATTTAAAGATGATTCATATTGGACCTTGAAAGTCTGTACCTTAATATGGCATTTAAGGATCGAATGCAAATAAAATAAATAAAACCCTTCTGGGCCTCACCTCCAAGCCTTTTCTTTCACTAAAAGTGTGTGGAGATGAGGCTTAGCAGCATGGACTGTAACCTATTGAGATTCAGCTCCATTCAGAGAGTTGGAAAGCTGACTAGTAACATAAGCTTCATCTGAAACCTCTGACATGTGGAGCAGACACCACTCTCCTGAATTTATGCAGTGTATTACTTGATGTCCTTAGTACACCACACATAAAAGTGATGAAATTAATTTCTATTTCTTCAGAAGGCATTTCTACGTAATTCTTGTAATTAATTTTTAGCAAATTGGAGCAAACTATCACTATCACTCTTCTTCCTTAATTTCCCAGACCTCACCCAACCAACACCATCTTTTCAATCTTTCTTTAGAAGGACTTTGTTTTTTGAAGATACCTATTTCTGATTTTGTCTTAAATGGGATCCTAGGCTACCAGCAGCATTTTCTATGCTGGTGATTACTACTGGTCCCTACGTATTTGTCCTGAATGCATTGCAAGAAGGAATTTGCCCTGCTAAAGCCCACCTGCTTGTTGTTCAGCCCCTTGTCTTATTGATGAGCTCTGCTGTGAAGTGCTCCAGGCCCACCAACATGTGCTTCTCATCAACAGCAAAGGAAGCTGGAGCTGATAGGGTCAAACTGGATGAGCTAATCATTTTAATCAACAAATCCCTGGACACAAGGGATGCAGCTGCCTGGCCAATCCAGCCAGCTCATGGGAGAACAGAAATTAGCTTGCTGAAATGCTAATGAAGAGACAAAATTGCTGAAGCAATGCACAGAGTGAGGCTGGGGGCATTAAGAGGCTGATGTGGAGGAGCCAGGGGGAGGTGGAAGAGGAATCTGACTCCATCAGAGGTATGTCCTGGTGGCTTGTGGTTGTGAGGAGTCTGCAAATTCAGATCAGAGCCAGATGGGGAGAGGAGCAGCAGGACTTCCCCAGAGCTTCTCCATTTGGGTGTAGACTCTGGTGCTGCCTATCCGGTGCTTCACCATGGGTTATTAACACAGTTCTTACATATTTAAGTGTTTTAGCTTATTAAAGAGTACCAAGAGGATGTTTCTTACCACTAATTAATCTCTCCTCACTCCTCATGTCTCACTTCATTCTCTTCTTTATGATTCCCTATGGGCTTCCAGCTCTGGAAATCTCATTACCACAAACACCATCTCATACTCCCTTCAAAGCTCACATCATTACAGACCCCAACTGTTCTTGTGAGAACAACAGCTCCATTTCAACCTTTTCTTGGGCCTTCTCAGGCATTTTAAGCTGCTCAATTATTTGCCCATCAATTACATGAATTAAGCATAGCAGTGAAATCAGGACCCACTGTCTGAGGTGCAAATGAGGCAAATAAACCTCAGCCCTCTCCCTGGTGAATTTACAATCCACCTGTATGCACAACGTTGGCTCTCCAGGGCCTACTGTTGGAAAAATATCCTTTAGAAGTATAAAAATTAACCATTTATTGAAGGAAATTTGATGTTAATCAGCAGAGAAACACGTGGGAGGGTGTTAGCTTGGAAGATCACGAAGGGTTTCTATGACTTCAGTCTATTTGTATGACTTTTTATTTTATACCAGCAAGATCTGAGAAGATTATGTGTATTTGTGAAAACATTACTGAGCATGTGAGTGTTGATCAGAGCACAGGGGTCATCCTCTTGTAACCCAAAATGCCTTTCTGGAAGTTGTGTTGCATAGTCTTAGCTCAAGTTCTGAGTCAACCAGCCTCTATGTTTAGATATATATCATGTAATGCATTGGAAACCTGGGCTAACTCTCAAAACTGGGGCCTAGGGTAAACCCTAGATTTGTAAAGATCCACAGATGGAGGGGTTATCATTGAATCATAGAATGTTTATGGCTGGAAGGGGCCTCCAAAGGGCATCTAGTGCAGCCCCCTGCAGGGAGCAGGGACACCCTCAACTAGCCCAGGCTGCTCAGAGCCTTGGCCAACCTCACCTGCAATAGCTCCAGGGATGGGGCCCCAACCACCTCCCTGGGGAGCCTGTGCCACTGAGCCACCACCCTCAAGGGAAAGAACTTCTTCCTGAGATCCAGTCTAAATCTCCTCTGCTTTCATTTAAACCCATTACCCCTCGTCCTTTTACTCCAGGCCCTTGGAAACAGCCCCTCTGCAGCCTTCCTGGTGCCCCCTCAGGCACTGGAAGGTGGGTCTAAGATCTCTCCAGAGTCTTCTCTTCTTATTTTAGTGTGCCTTTTGTCCTCTTGCTAGCACTACTCCGTTGTCCATATCCCAACCTTTACCCCTCCACCAAAGGGATGGTAAGTTGCATTTTCAGGGTCTTATAGGTGCTGTGCTTCAATCCTTGTTTAGGTGCTGAACTCCTGAACATGGATCAGGGCTTCATGTGCATAGTTTCAACTTCTAAATTCAATGGCTGTGTACCAAACACCTGAAAATCCTCTCTCCCTATCCTCCCTACCATATGTCTTGAGGTATGCATTCAAAACCAGAGAGATCCAGGCTGAGAAGCTTTGGCTGAGCTGAATAGCCCCATGTCCTTGACAAAACTGCTTAACTTCAGTGGGACTCCAGCAGTGATGAATTCTGACCTTTACACAAAATCCAAGGCAGAGCAAGCAAGGGTGTCTCTGTATTCTAATTTAAATTTTACACTCAAAGGATATACATACATTTTAAACCCACCTCTTTAATCCTTGCAGCTGAACCATTCAGCTCTTGTGCTGCCACTGAGAATTCAGGCGAAATGTTTGACAGAGGGTGAGGGAGCTGCTCCACGTCATTAAGGGGAGCAGAGGTAGGGGGTGAGATGTGTGACCTATGGAAGAAGCAACCCTCGCTGAATGCATCAAACAATAAAATGTTGCCAGAAAAGGAAAAGAAGAGGATTAGAACCCTTAAACCACACTTGAAATCACATATGCCTAGAAGTAGACAAATTCCTTGCTAAATTTTCTCCCTATATAATTAGTCTTCAAATATGCTTACTGGAGTGAGTGCATTTGTCCCAATCTAAGGAAACAAATAGAATGATGTAACTGGTTTCTTTCAGTTCCCACTTCAGTGCAACTTCACAATACCCTTGGACTTCAGGGGATTAAGTTCCTGTCTTGGCCGTGGTCCAGTTACTGGTCATTGCTATTTGTCGATTATCCCAGCATTCCAGAAAACATTTTATCCCCTTCATTAACTCACAATTGACCAATCACATAAATCAGGTTAAGGACTAGTGGANCATCATTACAGACCCCAACTGTTCTTGTGAGAACAACAGCTCCATTTCAACCTTTTCTTGGGCCTTCTCAGGCATTTTAAGCTGCTCAATTATTTGCCCATCAATTACATGAATTAAGCATAGCAGTGAAATCAGGACCCACTGTCTGAGGTGCAAATGAGGCAAATAAACCTCAGCCCTCTCCCTGGTGAATTTACAATCCACCTGTATGCACAACGTTGGCTCTCCAGGGCCTACTGTTGGAAAAATATCCTTTAGAAGTATAAAAATTAACCATTTATTGAAGGAAATTTGATGTTAATCAGCAGAGAAACACGTGGGAGGGTGTTAGCTTGGAAGATCACGAAGGGTTTCTATGACTTCAGTCTATTTGTATGACTTTTTATTTTATACCAGCAAGATCTGAGAAGATTATGTGTATTTGTGAAAACATTACTGAGCATGTGAGTGTTGATCAGAGCACAGGGGTCATCCTCTTGTAACCCAAAATGCCTTTCTGGAAGTTGTGTTGCATAGTCTTAGCTCAAGTTCTGAGTCAACCAGCCTCTATGTTTAGATATATATCATGTAATGCATTGGAAACCTGGGCTAACTCTCAAAACTGGGGCCTAGGGTAAACCCTAGATTTGTAAAGATCCACAGATGGAGGGGTTATCATTGAATCATAGAATGTTTATGGCTGGAAGGGGCCTCCAAAGGGCATCTAGTGCAGCCCCCTGCAGGGAGCAGGGACACCCTCAACTAGCCCAGGCTGCTCAGAGCCTTGGCCAACCTCACCTGCAATAGCTCCAGGGATGGGGCCCCAACCACCTCCCTGGGGAGCCTGTGCCACTGAGCCACCACCCTCAAGGGAAAGAACTTCTTCCTGAGATCCAGTCTAAATCTCCTCTGCTTTCATTTAAACCCATTACCCCTCGTCCTTTTACTCCAGGCCCTTGGAAACAGCCCCTCTGCAGCCTTCCTGGTGCCCCCTCAGGCACTGGAAGGTGGGTCTAAGATCTCTCCAGAGTCTTCTCTTCTTATTTTAGTGTGCCTTTTGTCCTCTTGCTAGCACTACTCCGTTGTCCATATCCCAACCTTTACCCCTCCACCAAAGGGATGGTAAGTTGCATTTTCAGGGTCTTATAGGTGCTGTGCTTCAATCCTTGTTTAGGTGCTGAACTCCTGAACATGGATCAGGGCTTCATGTGCATAGTTTCAACTTCTAAATTCAATGGCTGTGTACCAAACACCTGAAAATCCTCTCTCCCTATCCTCCCTACCATATGTCTTGAGGTATGCATTCAAAACCAGAGAGATCCAGGCTGAGAAGCTTTGGCTGAGCTGAATAGCCCCATGTCCTTGACAAAACTGCTTAACTTCAGTGGGACTCCAGCAGTGATGAATTCTGACCTTTACACAAAATCCAAGGCAGAGCAAGCAAGGGTGTCTCTGTATTCTAATTTAAATTTTACACTCAAAGGATATACATACATTTTAAACCCACCTCTTTAATCCTTGCAGCTGAACCATTCAGCTCTTGTGCTGCCACTGAGAATTCAGGCGAAATGTTTGACAGAGGGTGAGGGAGCTGCTCCACGTCATTAAGGGGAGCAGAGGTAGGGGGTGAGATGTGTGACCTATGGAAGAAGCAACCCTCGCTGAATGCATCAAACAATAAAATGTTGCCAGAAAAGGAAAAGAAGAGGATTAGAACCCTTAAACCACACTTGAAATCACATATGCCTAGAAGTAGACAAATTCCTTGCTAAATTTTCTCCCTATATAATTAGTCTTCAAATATGCTTACTGGAGTGAGTGCATTTGTCCCAATCTAAGGAAACAAATAGAATGATGTAACTGGTTTCTTTCAGTTCCCACTTCAGTGCAACTTCACAATACCCTTGGACTTCAGGGGATTAAGTTCCTGTCTTGGCCGTGGTCCAGTTACTGGTCATTGCTATTTGTCGATTATCCCAGCATTCCAGAAAACATTTTATCCCCTTCATTAACTCACAATTGACCAATCACATAAATCAGGTTAAGGACTAGTGGACATGTCTACAAAGAAAGGAGAGATTCAAAGAAAGACCAGATTAAAGAACAGGTTTCATTTATTTTTTTTTAAAGATCTCTATTCTTGAAATTGCAAATAACGACTTATAGAAAAAAAAAAAAAGGAATATTAAACATACTACTCTTTTGTTCAAGGTTTGAAAAGATTAAAAAAAATGTGCTTTGTCTAAAAGAAGACCCCACTGTCTTAAAGACACACCACTCATTTCCATCATTGTGTTTAAAAAAAAATTCTTTGCACATGTGAAATTTGAACCTGTGAAGATGCAGATGCACGACCGTGCTGTGGGCTCACTGTGGTACCACCACACGGGTGTGCTGCTCTGGAAACAGCTGAATAGTGGTGGGCACACTGGTGCAAGGTTGTACTTAGGTCAGCATGGACCTTTAATTCAACAAGAAGTCTTAGCTTCAGTTTCACTGAGAGCAAGAAAGTGTCTTGTATGAAATCAGCTTGTCATCTTTATGATGGTAGCTGAGGAGAGTTCTGGTGCAGGGCTGTAGCCTCTCCTGCTTCAACACAAGGACCCTGAAGCCTCCTCCACGGTAACAATTAGAGCTGCAGTTTTGCATCCTGCCCTTCCCATGCAGTCTCCTTTGTTTGCCTGAGTGGCAGCCCTGGAGCCATAGGAGAGTGATGCAATTCCTTGTGCCTCTTGGTGGTATCTGAATACATATTTTTCTCGGTTTGACTTGGGGGAGAATGTTTCCAAGAATGTAACTGGATGGGTTTTAAATTGTATATTTTGCCATGGGCCTTTCTCTGAGCTGTGTGACCAACATGTCTCTGTCTGTGGGCAGGACCAGTAAATGCTGCCCGATGATGGGTGACTGGTGTGCCCACATCCTCTCCAGTCAAGGCCTGGGTTGCTGTGGGCTCCTGAAGGAGAGGCAAAATATGTAGTTCCCTTCTTTTGACGCTTGTGGGGTGTGATTTTCTGTAATGAAGTCTATGTGTTATTTTTGCACACAAAACTGCTCTACCTAAGGGATTTGGACCCTACAGGAAGACAGGCATTCTTGTTGCAACATTCACTTCAGCAAGGAAGAGCTACCTAATTAGCTACCTAATTAGTCCAGGACCTATTCTCTCCTGAGAGAAATGGACTATCAAGACCCAGCATGGCAATGAGGGTGAAAGCTTGAAATAACAAAATCACAGAATCAAGTTGGAAGAGACCCATAAGGATGATCAAGTCCAACACTCTGTTCCTATAATATGATATATACTAAATCATATGACTAAAAACAGAGACAATAAGGAGAGCTCTTACTCCTTCACAGTGTCTAGGCTTTGACCTTCATGAAGAACCTCTTCTAAAACTCCCTGAAAAAAACTCCACATGCCTCTGCACAGGTTTTCTATCCCTCAGAAAATATGAATCTACATGATTTAGTCTTGGAGTTAACAGATGAGAGCTGTGGGCCATCTTCAAGGAGCTGCATCTATAAACAGATATTGAGTCTGGTGCTGCTCTCTCTGGGATAGGTATGCACCTTTGCATTTTCATCCAAGATGCAGCTGTTACGGGACCTTGTGTGACACCACAATTAACTGAAGACAATCACACTTGCTCTTCTGGCCTTGGGATACTTAGCATAATAAAAATATTTGGAGGGCTGAGGGCTCCAGCCATTTTCTTCTTGCTCAAATTAGTCCTTGCTGGCCTTAAGCACTGTGTATGTACTGGTGAATTAACTCTGCATTTGATCTGTGTCTGATATTGAGACTTGCATATACCCTTTGATCCCAGACACTGTCTCTAAGTCTCCCAGATGGTGGCCATGAGAAAACTGCTCTCCCATGAACCAGTGGGAGTGTCCACATTGCACTGACATGGGCTCTTCCTCATTAAGTTCCAGAAGACTTCTGCTCTCCTGCTGACAGCTACTCTCCCAGAGGAAAACTGGGAGATCACTGGAGGTAGGTCAATGCCATGACATTAAGGGCTCTCAGGGTCTAATTACTGTGGTTAACTAACCATGCAAATTACTCTTGCTGACAGCACTGTTCAGTATTTCGTTAGGTGCTGATGACACTGGGCTATACCTGCAAGCTCTAGTTCTACCTGCCCTTGCAAAGCTTGCAGAGGAACAGATCCTGGCACTGTCACACTCACCACTGCTGAGCACCTCCATCGCTTGGACCATCATTCCACTTCTCCACACTCCTCAGGGGCCATGGCTCTGTTCATCTATCATCTGAAGAAACAGATCTTCTGAAGAAACAACCCTCTGTGCCTGGCTGCAATGCCAGGGGATCTGGTAGACCCTGTTTTTGAAAGGTGATGAGCAATTAACCATTTTATTTTTTTTTACTAGTGCTAAAATGGAAAATCTATGACTTATAGTTCATGAAGGCTCCAGAGGGTAGCATGGAGACCATGACACTCTGAAAACTTTCTTGGAGAAGAATCACCCTTGGAGGAATGTAAAACTTGCTGGTGAAATGTTGGACATGATAGTCTCATCCTCTTTGGTCCAGTAGGGAGGGGAGGATACAAAACCCTCAAGTACTAGCTGTCTCAAAACCCCTGGACATCCCACACTGCCTTGGCGACACTACCAGGTAAACTTGGGTTACCTGCCATGAGTCTTTGGTGGATTGTGCCCCTGTTCTCCCTAGAGCCGTGACCCAAGGATCAGGAAAGAAGGGAAAACAGAAATCCTGCATGGTCACTTTCATCATTTTACTACTTGAGTTTTTTTGAGGGCAATTTTTGTAATGTGGATGCTTCGTTGATTTATACAGTGGCATACAAGCATCAGTATGACAATGTTTCTACTGTTAAAAGGTTCTGAGATGTGCCAGGGAAAAATCCCGAATAATATATCTAAGAGACTAGGCAGGGTCTAAATTTAAAGCATCTACCATGCCATCAGTAGGACCTAAGTCAATCCCCACAATATCAGTAGACAAAACCCAGAGTTATGCCTTGTAATTCCTTAACATATTGGGGCAGGAAAAGATGGAAGTCGACATGAATTAATTGTTGAAAGCCTAAGGAATTGAAGTGGTCCCTTGCTTGAGACTCATTGAGCATAATGCATTAAACACAGACTGTGATTTAAAATCCCAAATGCCATTTGGCATCCATCTGGTACCTAGATGGTGCCTAAATAAGAGCAGTTTTTCACCCATTACTTTTAAGCAGTCTTCCTGGCAAAGGGACAATGACATACTGTGCTGCTATTGCATCTGCACCAATTTTTCACTAAGTACTGATTTATGTTTATTTAATCACCATTACTGGTTTAAATGTTATGCTTCATTTCTTTAAATAGTATGATTTTGATCCCCCCCCCCCCCCCAAAAAAAAGCTGAGTAAAGGATTTATGATGGAAAATCCATAAAAGGTCCCTTTTGTTCCACCTAATTGAATTTTGCCTCCTGTTACCATTACCTTATTCCTGTTCACAGCACAGAGAATTAAAAGCTTTGGCAAGTTTTTGGGTGAGTACGTCCAAGAAGTTAGAAATCTTGGCCATTTTTCTGGAAGGTATTGTGTAAGCAGACATCCTGGACATATCCCTGTGCTTTCCCTCTTCCCTTCTCCATCATTCCTATAGTCAGCCAGAAGTTGTAGCAGAGCTGCACTCAAGTAGTCTGTAGATAGAGCTTCTAAAACCTCCATTAGTTCAAAAAGCTTTGCTAGATCTTTTTGGCATGTAAATCTTTCAGGAATGGTTCAGGTAGCAGTGGCAGTCCTTAGTCCTTGGTTCAGGAACAATTCCAACCCTACCTGGCATCATCACGTTGCAACTTCATGTCATGCCTTTCCTGTCCCATGCCACTGCAAGAAGGAGCAGTTCATTGACTTCTTTCAGTGCAGAAGCCCACATGCATTATTTCCTGCCCCAAAAGGACTTTTTGGGGGCTTTTTTGGTTTTAACCATGCTCAAGTAGTGTCTATTCTTAACAAAGATGTGATCCTTTGTGCGGTGATGAACTAGCCAATCCACGTATGAACTTTCTTCCAGAAAGAACATGCTGCTCAGAGAGGTCAAAGCCTCTCAGTTGCCAACAGAAATAGAATTTAACTAGTAGGAGGCATTTTGAAAACAAAGTGTCTGTGCTCTTGACCCAGCTCCACAAAATGAATAGGAAACTCCCTGTGGTCCTCAGTGCAAAACTGAGATCCTGCAGCCCTGGCTCAGCTGCTGAGTGAAGTGTCGGCACATGGTTTGGACGGGGACTCGGACTTTCAGGTGTTCAGATGTGCCAACGACCTAGTTTTTCACTAGTTTTTCAGTACAAGTTTCACAGTTGACCAGACATACAGAGAGGTGCCATCAGAGGGAAGAAGGGGGCCTTTAGAAGAATATTTCTTGTGCCTAAAGACAGTGGAAGACTGAAAAGCTGCCACATATGTCTATTATGAACTACCTGGCACATTTTCTTCCAGAAGTTAAGATTTTGCTGGATACTCCAGTGTACATAGACATATATATATATATATAACTTTTTTTTATATATAAATACCAAGTACACCCTGTCCACGTCCAAATAAACTTTAAAAATGCTGAACACATCTCACCTACAGCTGAATCCTGCCAGACTGCATACAAGAGGCATTTCTCCAGCTGTTCCACCAGCAAGGTGTGCACCCACTGGCATTTACAGGGCACCTCTTGGGGTGGGCATTTTTGCAAGATGCAGATGGAAGACACAACACCGAAGGAAGATTTTCTCCAAAGAATAATTTATACCATTAACTACTTAGGAGTTATTAGGTCACTTAGGTGGCTTCCACCCCACATCTCTCATCCAAATAACACAATGATAACATCCTTTTGCTGGATTAAAAACGACTTTGTACGGTATAAATGAGGTTAGCTCCTTTCTGCAGACATTAGTCTTGGCAAAAGTCTGTCTCATCTCAGGAATAAGGGCATTCTTATGGATCCAATTAGAGAAAAAACACTCTCTGGCAAGAAAGAACAAAACCTATAATACTTGTGATTATACTATGGCAGCTGGAATAAAATTTTCTCATACGGGAACATGTGAGCTCAATATGTAAGGAGAAACTGGTCTTGTCAGACTTAATTAGAGTGAGAGAGATGGCCTGCGGTCAGAAACTGCATACATTGTCCACTCCTGGCCTCTGGGGCTGAGCCAGACTGAGAGGTCAGTGGGATAGCACCCTGCACTGCTCTCCCAGAGACAGGAGTTCACACCAAGGGCTTCTTGCTGGTGGTGATGAGAAAACTGTGGACTTTCATTAAAACATTATCTCATCCTGTTGACTGAAAGACAGAGATTTCACCAGAAAGCCTCAAAGCACGCTCTAAATAGCTGTTAGTCATGGGACATGGGCCAGCAAGTTGCAGTGAAATGCACACAGGGTGAAGGCTGGTTTGGACAGTAAGAGGGCCATCACGGGTAATACATCAGATCCGTCCACCTGAAGCACATAAATAGCTGTAATTACATCAGTATCTCAGTGCTTCACAGCACTCTTCTAAGCTAGAGATTTCCTGTTATTCCCAATTTATATGAAGGCCTGGGTGACAAGGAGACTATAGGATTTCAGTGGGATCTAGATGTTCAGTTGCCTTCCAAGACCTACCCTTGGGGACAAGTGTGTCATCCTGCAAGAATGGCCTCTGAAGAGCTGCCAAGTTGCCTGCCCATGAGATGGTGGAGCTGGAGTGCATGTGTACTGGTGGACCAACGCGTTGTGCTCATTTGGGCACCAGAGCTCACGCAGGGTCTGGAGGCTGCTCTGAAGACAGTGTAGAAATAGGTGCAGATTTATTGGGCGAGAGAGTTGTAGCCTCATCACTGGCACCATGCATTGGATCAAGCATTCTCCTACTCTCTGAGCCAGGACCCTGGATCTTGGGGGACTGGTCCCCTAACAACAGCTTCCAAGGTGACATTCAGTTTTGTTTTCCCTAAGCTTTTGCTGAACTAAATAAATCAACATGAGGCAGAATCATGAGGTGGTGGAAAAGGGTTAGCAAAAGCCTTAGGAAAAGACAGTAAGAGAGGCACTATTACTGAAATGTATTTGAGACAATTCTAACATAGGGGGACTTACAGATAAAGTGTGAGGGATTTATAGCAGCTTTGCTAAAATAAAACTTTCCTTTGTGAGCACAGATAAATCAGTTTATCCAGTTCTTGGTAGTTACATGAAGGATTATATTCTTCTTTTGCCTTCTTCCATATTATGTGTTTATATTTTATGCTCCCCAAGACAGAAGTTGTCCTGAAGTGTGACTAAGGCTTCACTCTCTGCTGAGGTCTCTGTTACTGTAAATACAAAAGCAGAATAGTTCATGCCCTCTTCTGCATCAAGCCAAATATTCCTTGTCCTACAGACTCGAGATCTTTGCTCCTGGCAAAAAAATTCTTGTGGTTCGGGGAAAGAGAAGCCCATAAAATGCTCTATGTTCACTTTAAGGGAGTTCTCCTACTTCATGCAATGGGGAAGAGACATATCTTAAAGAAGAACAAGAAAATCCCTGCTTTTCACCTGACATAGTTACTCAAGTCATCATGTTCTCATCTGAAAGTGCATCATGTACCCTACTAAAGACCATGAAGGGTTATGTCCCTTGGCTCCCTTCTTGAGGCAAAAGTACAGGCGGTATCTTGGGCTCAGATGTATGCAATCCTTTGAAGTTTGATTTGTCCTTTGGTCCTGTTGCTTGTTATGCAGAGTGGCAGTGGGTGGAACTGTCATGTTGATGTCCCTATTGGTGGCCACATGTATTTCGGGAATGCTCTGTAATACAACCTGTCTCATTGTTGACAGTCAGAACTTTCCATGAAGTCCACAGGCTCCTTTTCTTCTCCTTGGCTTGCTTACTTATTAGGAGGCCAGTAATGAAACAGGTGTGCCTGGAGTGCAAGCATGTACCACCACACCAGATTGCAAGGTTCAGGCAGAGCAGGAGATGGCACTTCCTGGGGAAGAGATCTCTTGCCACCATATGCAGGTTGTCCTTATATATCCATCATTGCCTGGTATATTACCCAAGGGCAAAGATCTGACCAACTTCTAAGCAGGCAGTGTGCCATCATAACAGATGGGCATAAATGGGGCAGCCAAGAAGCCATGTATGTGCATCTACTGTGTTTAAGGGTTGGATTCCCAGCCAGGAACGTCGGAGCAGCTGTCCACCCTCAGTTTACGTGCCTATAGTTTAGGGGGATCTGCCACCACTAATCCAGCTTCAGAGCTGGTTTAACTTTCAGAAATTAAAAATAGCACGCACTGCCCCATATGGAGAGTGAGTCTTGACCCATTTACATCAAGGGTTTGTGTGGGTGAATGGAGGGGGGGCCTAGCATCAAAGAGCAGCAGGGTGGGGAAGTGCGTTGACTTCCATTTGTCTTTTTATTGGGATCTGCTGTGGGATTGTGTTAGGAATGCCTCTGCACAACAGCCAGCTCTAGCCAGGGTGCCCAAGGCAGCAATTGGGCTTTGTTCCTTTGCATCAGAGAGGACCTGATTCTGATTTCCTTTTCATCTCAGTCCTACAGCTCCATGCTACACCATGTTGGCAGTGGCTGGATCTAGTGGTTCAAAATTGACTTTTTAAAGATCTACATTGCTTGCACTTAAAAGTGAATGCTGGTAAATGCCTAAAATCTTAATTTCAGATTCCACCACTGACAGAACGCCTCATGGAATCACTTATCTCTGCAAGAAAGGTATGCTGGTATTGCAGAGGTGTGGGTGTGGTTCTTTATAGGGAAGGAATATTTTCCCTGAGTGTAATTATCACATTTCTAGGTATATTTGGAGGCTCAGACCTAGAACTAATAAACTAGTCTGAAATAGGTCAGTCACTCAAGAACCTGCTATAGATGTCTAATTGCTATAGAGGGATCCAGACCTTTGAGTTGAGGGCTGTGGCTTATATACTTCACAGAACACTTAAGAAAGGTTGTGGACTAATCAACATATGGGGACCCACTCAGCACCAAGGAAAGGCTAAACATCAGTCTATGTTTGCAATCTTGCACCTCCTGAAACCTGGGGTAGTGTCAGCCTGCTGACTAAAGCATCTGAATCAGCACTCATCCAAAGCATGGAGATCCTTCTGTGTCTATATGACATATATTTGCCTATAGAAATCTGCTGGTGTAGCTGTAGTTGTGGTTTTACCCTCCAAGGTCACACATGCAGCTGGAAATTTTTTTCCATCGTCTGAAGCATCTCATCTTTTCCACCTTTATCTTCTGTGGTCTTCTTTATTTTCCAGTTTTTCAGCCTCGTATTTAAGTCTTATAAAGCGTGTGAATTTGGAGCTCGTATGAGAGATATGCAGCAAAATGTTGAATTGTGTCATGGCATCTTGAGTACTGTGTTCAGTTCTGGGTCCCTCACGAAAAGAAAGACATTGAGCTGCTGAGGAGACTGGGATTGTTTAGTTTGGAGAAAAGGAGTCTGAGAGGAGGTCTTCTTGCTCTCTGGTGCAAGGTGGGTGCAGCCTCTTCCCTCAAATAAATAACTAGAGGAAATGGCACGAAGTTGCACCAGGGGAGGTTTAGATTGGATATTAGGAAAAATTTCTTTATTGAAAGAGTAGTCAGGTATTTAATACCCTGGAGGTATTAAAATCACATGTAATAAGGCACTTCAAGACATGCTCTAGTTGGATGGTGAGGTGGGGTTTTCTTTGTGGTTGTTGTGCTCTCTTTGTTTGTTTGTTTGTCTGTTTTTTGTCTGTTCCAACCATGACAGTTCTGTTTCTGTGCTCTTCCAGGGGTCCCTGTGCACACTGCAGTGTTATGTAGTGTTTACAGCTCCCAAGTGACCTGCTGGGGTACGTCCATCACAGTGTGGTTATCACAGCCATGAAAACTCACACACTTATTGTGGTATATGAGTTCTCCTGAGTCACTATATTTCAACCCAGAGGTTACTAATAACATGCATCTAAGTGTTTTCCCCATTTACTGTGAGGAGAAGGAATTTTGGAGTGTATTGCCTCTGCAAAGTGGTTCTACACAACCACTTCTTTGTCTGTCTTAACTTCTTTGGAGTGGTCTAGTGATGATAATTTGACTCATTTGTCTCAGTTGGTGACTTTCTTCTAATTCACATACCTTAATTTCAGTACATTTTATTCACTGCCTGCAAACATTTTGTGCTGCAGTGTAAACCAGGGAGAGTAATTTCGGAAAATGTACAGCTGGAAATTACATTATTAACACTGAAATAATAAGCAGAATAGGAAGAAAGGGAACATAACATCTTTAAATGTTAATTTTGCAGAGATATTGGAACATAGTAAACCAGAGTAACTGTTAAACCCTGTTGGTACCTGAGATATATTATGTATTCAATAGTTCTACTCAGATGATGCCAAGTCATCCTGAAGATCAGCCTCTTCATTTGTTCCCTGTGGTAGGACAAGATGTAATGGTAGCAAGGTGAAATGGAAAGTTCCACCTCAACATGAGGAAAAACATTTATTGTGAGAGCCTGGAACGGGTTGCCCAGGGAGGTTGTGGAGTCTCCTTCTCTAGAGACTTTCAAGACCCACCTGGATCTGTTCCTGTGTGGCCTGCCCTGGGTGTTTCTGTGCTGGCAGGGGAGTTGGACTTAATGATCTTCATAGGTACCTTCCAACCCCTACCATTCTATGATTCTGTGAAGATGAACAAGGGTAAAGTTTTGGTAAACAGGTAATAACCCATAATTCAGGAGTTCTGACAACAGAGGATTTAATCACAGTATTTATTTAGCTGCTACCTAAATAAAGGAATGGCCTAATTTGTGATATTCATTAAGAATATAATGTGAATTTCTTCTTAAAAACACAACTCACAAAGTTAAAAATGAGGCAAGAGTAAAAATTAGTAAGATGTAAAAATGAATGAGATGTAGCATACAGGTTCATGATTGTTGAGTACAATATATGCACCTTGCTTGAAGCAGGGATGTTACCCTCCTCTTCATCATATTCAGCTTTCACGTTGGTCTTGCTTCCCTTCTTGCTGGCTGAGTGGGTTTCTGCCTCTGTTACTGAGAGCAGAAGCACCTTCACAAGAAATGGCTGTGAATCTTCCACTTTGGCAGGGCAATTAGGTCTGTGTTCAGGAGGAATTATGACTAATTAATTTGGGAGCAGCATGGGAAAAGTCAGAGTTATTCTCCACCCAGGCTGGAGCAGGGATGTCTGTGCCACCAGCCTGTCCTGCATCCTCTGGCTCCTGCTGGTGACGTGGATGTATCAGGGTTGGCACCCCCTGCCACTGCCCAGCCTTGGCACCTGGAGCACTTGGGTTTGGTGCAGGAAGAAAAGACCTCTGTTGCAACAAGGCAGAATAAGGCTTTGCTTTCAGGAACTTTCTGGACTTGCCCTAGTCCCCAGGCACTCTAACACTCCAGCAAATACTTTGTGAGCCAGCTTTCTCACTGCTTCTAGGAACACACAGAATATTCAACCAGAATGTCATGCATCGTCTGTTTGACCTCTTGGCGTTCATTGACATAAGTTTACCTCATAGCTACTATTTTCCTAATAAAGTCCATTTAGGGTTTGTTTTTCAAGCTTAAATGGAAAATCCCAAATTGTGTCATGACAAAAGTAAACACTCCTACATGTTGAACATGTTCTGTTTTCCATTGCTCAGCTGCCAATGTCTGAGGGTGAAAAAAAGGCCCAACCAGGCTGAGTGTCAAGAGTGTAGTAGAAGCAGGCGGCAGCCAGCTTGGAGTCTGGAGCCTGTGTGCTGCTGCAACAGCTGAGTCACCATTGCCCCAGGCCATGCACAATAACCAAAGCCACAAATCATCAATAACCAAAGCCATAAATGATCAATAACCAAAGCTTTCTCCTTAACAGCTGCAGCTATCCCTGCCTGATCAGTTCACACTTGGTTTGCACGGTCAGATAGCCTTTAAGCTCTTGGAGTGGTTCACTCCTATTGATGTTTTCTCACTTTCCAGACATGTTTAAGTAGCCATCAGGTCAGGGAGACAGGGAGAGATGAGCCAGAGGAGGAATATTATTTTCAAATCTTGGGTTCAGTCTCCTACATTTTAGGGGTGTTTTTCAGCCCATGGCTATGTAAGAGAGTTGGTGAAAAGGCAGACCAGCCTTGAATATCTTACATTAGCAGAGGATTCACAGATGAGTTACATACCTAAGTGCACTGAAAAAGTTAATTTTCTGTGTCAGTTTTATCCTCCATACTACTAAGAGCTGCCTTCTCATTTAAGTGCAAGTTTTAAGCTTCAGTCTTTGCCTCAGACACACTCCACACCTGAGCTAGTGCATATAAAATCACAGAAACATAAATGCTATGGGTTGGAAGGGACCCTTAAAGATCATCTAGTTCCAAACCCCCTGCAGCAAGCAGGGACATCTGCAACTAGATGAGCTTGTTTAGATCCCCATCCCATGTGACTGGAATGTTTCCAGGGATGGAACCTCTAGCACTTCTGTGGACAATGTGTGACAGTGTTTTACCACCCGCATCGTAAAAAATGTCTTCCTTATATCTAGTCTACATCTCCCATCTTGTAGTCCAAACCCATTGTTCCTTGTCCATTTGCAACAGATCCTGCTAAAAAGAATGTCCCCAACTTTCCTATAGACCCTCTTTAAGCATTTAAACTCTGCAGTAAGGTCTTCCCAGAGTCTTCTCTTCTCCAGGCTGAATAACCCTAACTCTCTCTGATCATTTTTTGTGGCCTCCTCTGGACCTGTTCAAGCAGGTTCGTGTCTTCTTTCTGATGAGGACTCCAGAGCTGAACCCAGTACTCCAGGTGGGGGTCTCACCAGAGCAGAATAGAGGGGTACAGTCACCTCCCTTGACCTGCTAGTCACGTTGTTTTTGATGCATGGTTGACCTTCTGGGCTACAAGTGCTCATTGCCATCTGGTGTCCAGCATTTCACCTACTAGTACCCCCAAATCCTTCTCCATAGGGTTGATCTTAATCACATAATCCACCAGTCTGTATTGTTACTAGGGATTGCCTGAGCCATGTGCAGAACCTTGCACTTGGCCTTGTTGAGCCCCATGAGATTCACATGGGTTCACATGGCTTGTCTAGGTCCCTCTGAATCACAACCCATCCCTCAGGTGTGTCAAGCACACCACTCAGCTTGGTGTCATCTGCAAACTTGATGAGGGTGCACTCAATTCTACTGTCTGATATACATATTAAACAGCACTGGTCCCAGTATGGACCCCTGAGAGATGGGTATCACTTGTCTCCAATCTGGACATCAAGCTATTGAGCCTTAAATGGAATACAGTTTTAAAAGGCTGATGTTTTGAGACAGACTTTGAGGCAGACTGCTTTCAGCAGGGAACTCCTCATTTGCACTATGTGGAAGGGAGAACTGTTTTTTCTGCATGGAGCCAACTTTGAGGTCTGACTGATGAACCTGAGTTCAAGCACGCTGTGTCCTCTTGGTGTCTGTGATTTACCAGGCCTTTCTAAAGCAGCAGGCTGACACCTACTCTCTTACTTGTGGGAAATCTCAGTGTCATTGATGAAATAGGTGACAACACTTCTATCAATTACCCAGCAGGAGTGATTTGCTGAAAGCAGTTAGACCTCAGCAACAGAAATGCAAAAACATCTCAAAAGCTAATGTGGTCCAGACAGTCATGTTCAAACGACAATCATCTTGCAGAGATGTCTTACTGGGAAGAAATGGAGGCATCTTGGAGAAGAATTTGCTCAATGCTTTTATATGGGCTCCCCAGGGAGGTTGTGGAGTCTCCATCTCTGGAGACACTTAAGACCCGCCTGGATCTGTTCCTGAGAGACTTGGTCTAGGTGATCCTGCTCAGGCAGGGGGGTTGGACTAGATGATCTTCTAGCTCCCTTCCAACCCCTAATATCTGTGAATCTGTGAATCTGTGAATATATGGGGAATTACTGGAGTTGGAGGGCTGAGTTACCCCACAAAGGGACCTGATTTCTCACAAGGTCAGTTTTCAGATCCCTTTTTCTCAAACTGGGCACAGCACAGCTCAGTTTCCCAAAACTGCGAGTCACTTCAGAAATGTTTGGCTCTGGGGTCTGTCCTGAAAGCTTTTCTTGACACGTCCAAAGATAATCTCAAGTCTGCCAGGGGGACCTTGGAGCCAAAGTATTAACCTTTCATTTTTCATTTCTGTTTCCACTGAGTTTAGTCGTGCTCTTAGTTAACAAGGAGCTTGCTTCTGCTGGAAGCTGCTTTGCTCAAGCCTTGAACTTCACATGCCCAAATGTTTTTGCAAGGAGAGAAAAACCAGCTCCCCACCAGGCTGACTGTTTAAGGAAAGCAGGAAGGTGGATGCTCACTAAAGAGCTTTTTAACCCTCCAAGAGTTTTGACTGTTCTTTCTCTTCACTGAGTGAGCTGATTGGCATCCAAGTCTCATTCAATCATTCTCTGCAAAGCAGCAATATTTTAATAACTAAATGGCCTGTTTACCGAAAACCTCACATTTTCCAAAAAAACTCATTCCAAGTTGTGTTTGAAAGTCTACATGCAAATAGATCATGGGGTATTTGTGATAATTTCATAACTTATTGTGTGGATAGCAACATGATATATATATATATACATACATATACATATATATATATATATCAACATGTTAATTAATGCAGTCATGATCCATTTTCCAGAAATCCTTAAGTGTGGTAGATAAGTACAAATGTAAAATACAGGGCTTACTTCACCCATGTACAATTCCAGCAGTTTCTGGATGGAAAGCTGCCATCTTTTCACAGTTCATAACAACAGTATGTAAAATTTTCGAGCCAAAATCATATTTCTCCCACATACAGACTGCTGTAGATGTTGTCACAGGCTGCATGAAGTTTACAGCTGCATGATGAGGTGAGCTGACTTCACCTGTTACTAAAAGGTGACCAACTAAATACTGCTTATAAAGCAAGCTGGCATCATGGCTTCACTCACCTTCATTTTTCCGGCTCTTCTCAAATACTAAGATTTTTAACAGCTAAGCTTCCAACATCCTGGATTTTCCATAAAGGTGTTAAAGAAAAGAACATTTAACATTATACATTTTTCTAAGATGCTCCTTAGAAAAGCAAAGAAAGACTCATCAAACAGGATAGATGAGGGTAATGATTGAACTGGAGAAAACAGCACAAATATGAGCATAAAACAAAATAAATATGGGCACATACCACATAATACCACAAATAATCAAGCACCAATACACAGGGTTGAATCAGACATGGAGTGTGGGATCAGGTGAGAAGAAAGGAACACTTAAGCAGAGCTCCACAAATAATTTTTTTTAACTGGGCAAAAGGATTCCAACCAATGGAAAGGTAACAAACATTGGGATTAAGGATGTGTGAGTCGGGAGGAGAAGGAAAAATAGGGAAGAAAATAAGGAAAAAAAAAATGGGAGCAGAGTTATAGAAAAGGAAATTGGAAAACTGTGAGTGTAACAGGCAAAATAATGAGACTTAGGGCAGAAGCCCTACAGGGAAATGATACCCCACTTCATGGCACAGAAGTTGGTTTCAAGGGGCTGTTTTTGCAAATAATACAAGAGACCTAAAATAGCAGCAGCTTAAGATGGCAGTGGGCCATGTGGTCTGTCTACCCACTCTATCTGTCCACCATGGGATGTGCTTCCCCTCCTAAAGCTGGACTGACTCATGCTTTAATGTGCTTGCAGTTGCACAACTGCTTTTGGATTCCTGTGAAGCATGTGGACGTTTCTTTTAACCTCCAGCCTTTGCTGCTGTTTATGAGATTTTGATGGTGTTGTTTTGCATGTTTGAGTAAGTGAGAGTCAGACCCCATGACCCTGTGGGTTGGAGGGGACACTTCTCCTGGCTCACCGAGGGACTATTAACTCCATTGAACAGCATGAATGTCCAAGGGCCAAACTCGGTGCCACCGGAGGCGGTGGGAAGGCTGCCATCTGTTCAAATGGATCTAGGGCTCAGAGCCAAAAGTTTCTTTGAACAAGATAGGGAGACACTTAGACTCTGTCCAACTCAGGGAGGCTTGTGTTTTGTGATTCATTTCCCTTTTACAGTATGCTGTGGGAGAAGGATGGCCTTTCTGTTTGAACATCTACAGGATGTGTGTCGTTAGCATGAGACTTGTGCTCTTTACAAATTATATGCACTTAAGAACAGAAGTAATTTAAAGTTAGACAGGTTCCTCTCAAAATGACAAGTCCTAAGCAAAGGGCTCTTGAAGTTCAAGACTGAACTTGCTCTTTCTTAAAGAGAAAGAGCCAGAAGCAGAAATCAGATCCAGAAGAGTTTATCCACTTCCAATAAAAAAGCAACACACTAAGTTGAATGTTGTTCCTGTACAGTGAAGAGGAGATGGATGAAAAGTCTCCTGACCCCCACCTCTGCTGAGGCTCATCCTGCTTAGCCTGCAGCCCACTTGGCTCGGGGTATCCTTAGCAGGCAGCCTGGAATGCACATCAGTGGGCCAATGGAGAGGTGGCAAAGCTGTGTCTTGAGAGGAAATGTAGGAAATGGCAGATGTCTGGGACAGAGTGGAAAGATCAGGTAGTCAGGAAGTTTGTGCCTGCAGCAGGTTTGCTCTCCTGGAAGTTATGAAGAATAATTTATAAAAAAAAATGGGGAAAAAAAAAGAAAAAAAGAAAAAAAGAAAAAGAAACAATCAGCATTAAAATGAGAAAACAAACCAGAAAGTCATTTGCAAGAAGCAATTTTAATTGCATTTCTAAAGTATTGAAGTTCTAATGTTTTTGGTTTGTTGAGGGGATTTTTTTCTCCCTTTGGTAATTATTTTCTTTGAGAACCATGAGCAGCATTAGAAGTCCATGTATTTCACTAGCTTGTGCATCACACTAACTATATCCTGTGGATAGCACATTTGGACTTGACAACCCAAAAGGGACAGCTAGAACTGTATTATTGAAAAAAAGTTTTTCATTTTATGCTACTGTAAAAAATGATGCAGTTCAATCCCAAACTCACAATAACCACATTTGTATGGCAAAAAATCCTTTCCCCCAAATTTGGACTTCTTAATCAAAGTTTCAAAGATTTTTCTTGCCTGTATTTTCTCTGTTTCTCCACCAGTCTTGAAAGGACATCAGGTCACTGCTTCATCTAAAGGTATCTGGAATTATTTAGGCAGTAAAATTAATTTATTGCTTTTCTATCAACAGTAATGCCTGGGGTTGGCCAAAATGGCATAACAGATTCAGGAACACATTGCTTTAAAAATAACATTTAATTCTGATATAATATGGCTCTGAGGCCCCTTTCAGTGAGATACTTTAAAAACATAAATGTAGTCAGTGCTGGCCTCGAAAGAATTTATGTGCTGGAGGCGCTGATCCTGCTGATATAAATCCGTGACTAGATGGACGACTCTATCTTGCAGAAAGTTCAGTACTACTAATGATTATTGAGCCAGAAATGACCCCATTTAAATCTCAGTTCTCTGGCTGAGTTTGTGAGGCTGACAATTCCCCTGATTTGTAAACAGAGCGAAGAAAGCTCCTCATGAACCACATATCCACAACGGCACTTTTACAGCCATCTTTTCTGATTGCAGCTGTGCCATAAATAACCCAAGATAGCTCTCTTCAATAATTGTTTAGGAACTGGAAGCATAACTAACAAAAGACTTTTCATTTCTAACTGGATGGAAGAATATAAGAATTCAGGGTGTGATGGACAAATGTCATCCCACAACTGTGTAGTCTGGCAGTTTTCCAGAAGTGCTCCTCGCTGGGCTGGCATCGCCCTGTTTATGTGCCTGTGCCACTCAGATATTGCCATGGCAGCAGATTTTGACTAATCCAAGGCTGTTTCATCAATCCTGTCCCTAAACGTGTTCTGCATGTGTTTTGAACTGTTGACATCAACGTGTGAGCAGCATCCTCTGTTCTGGGTCAGCCCTGAACACAAGTCCTCAGATGCTTGATATGTGAAAGATATAACCCCTCAAAAAACCAGACCACGCTAAATTTACCTGTAGATAACACTTGAATCCTCACAAGAAGGAAAAGAAGCTTTCCCCTCACAAGAGCAGGAGGCCCATGAAACCACCAAATGGCAAGACCATAACAAAAGTGCCCCAGAGAGAACATGGTCTAGGTGATCCTGCTCAGGCAGGGAGGTTGGACTAGATGATCTTCTAGGTCCCTTCCAACCCCTAATATCTATGAATCTATGAACATGGACAGGCAGGGTGTCCGACAGACACAAAGCTGAACTATTGATGTTTCAGAAAGACAAAGGAGAAACCTGCCCAAAACAAAAAGCAAACAAAGGGAAACAAAAATTAAAGCTGTTATGTAGCTAGATTTAAGGACAAGACTTTAAAATGAAAGCTGGAAGCAGATTTATACTGGGTATATATTAACATGGCACTGAGAAATCTTGTTTAATTTTCCAGACATTGGGATTTAAGTCAAAAAAGCAATCATGACACCTTCCCTCTTCTCTTTCCAACAGTTCTTTGACAGAAAGTCTTTCTCCTTCTGGGAAGGACTAGCAGCACAATTCATTTCTGACCCAAAGATTTGTTGGAATGACTTCCCATTTAAGAGACCAAAGAAAAAAAAATAAATTAAAGATTTATAATCAATTAATACTAATTTTTATGTTAGCCTCCCCTATGAGCAGCAACCTTCCTTACCAAGGGTAAGCTTTCTTAGCCTGTGATAAGAAAACAAGTTATTTAATCGATATATTTTCCAGCATACGTGTTCTTTGGCAGAGACATTCAGTTGTCTCTTCTGAGCGCGTGTGTGTATCTGTGTGGACAGTGTGTATGTGTAAACGTTCTCGCTTCAGAAACCAAGCTTCTTGGACACAGCTAGGAATGTGTCTGGCATCTTCAGAAGAAAGACTCAGAAGGAAATCAGGATTTGAACGAGTTTTGCAAGATCTCCAGCTCTGACTAGTTTGCGGTTAACTTTCCATTCCAAAATTGCTGATGGTGAGCTGTCCAGACCATGCCTCTTACCAAAGAATTTTGGAATCGTGAGAAAACAATGAGTTAGCCGTTAGGAAAGATTAACCTCCCTATCTTAATCCTTCCAACTATCACTTTACATAAAAAGGGCATTCGTATCTAGATTGCTGCTAAAGACTCCTGGATACATTTCTCACTAGCCTAATTCCACTGAAACTGTCACTGCTACATCAAATATATGGTGATTTAATGCGAGCTGGCTACACCTATTATTACAATAGTATTAGAACTGACATCTAATTTTGTAGTCCTGTTAATGCACACTGTGTTTACAGAGAGAGAATTACAAGCTGAACAGACAAGAGAGATAAAGGAATGCAGAGAAAGGAAACATTTTTATACTTTAGGCAGTAAAGATTCAAACTAAGAAGACAATTTATCCCCAAGTGTATAAAGAATTTGGGCATGAATGTGAAATTAACCCAGCTCTGCTAAATCTCACACTATCCCTCCCTATGCCTTTCTAAATCACATTAGTGTTTAATTTATTGTTGAAAAGACAGGTTGTCCCTTCTGATTTCACCAATGTGTCCAAAACCAGAGCAAAATGTAACAATTGAGAATAACTGAATAAATTGTTCCCTAGAATAAGTCTGCTGGCAATCCCTTGTATCAATAACATTTTAGGCCTAGGAGCAAAAAGGTGCTTAGTGCCTGTCACTTACTCAGGCATTTTAATCCCTGCTGCTTTCCTAAACAGAACCTCTGCTCTTCTGTGTATTTGTAGTTCTCGGGCTCCAGGTTTCAGTTGTCAGAAATAAAAACACTTAACAATACTTATAAATAAAAATGTATAAATACTTATGAAATAAAAATGCAAATACTTATACTGAGTTTTTTGGGGGTTGGTGTTCATTATTTGGGTTTGTTTTGTTTTGGTGGTGTTCTTTTGATTTTTGTTTGTTTGTTTGTTTGTTTTAATTAGGATTTAGCCCTGTTTTGTCCAGAAACCCACTGGATTAATTCAGTCCAATGACTATCAGTGCTAAACTACCTGACTGGTGACATAAAGTTGTCAGTTATGACCTTGACATTTTATACCCATGTGGTTGCATTAAAAATCCATGCACTTTAACCTGTGATTGTACAAACCATGGAGACAGCTGCTGAATATCCAATTGATGAATACAACAATACAACAGATAGCTCCTCATACAACTACAGCCTCATGCCAGCAATGCTCTGGTTTGGTGAGGAGACAGCAGCCAGCTCTGCTGGTGTACCACCTACATGTGTCCATCCTGTGAAATTTGTGAGTCAATCACCTGATTAACACACTTGGGATAGGAAGAAAAAAAATTACAAAGTCCATCTTAATGAGGTTTGGATTCTAGGCTGCTGTCAGTGCTTTGGGGGGTTGGATGATGCTGAGCCAAAGGTGCTAACACAGATTTCATTGAAACCACCATAAAAAGCAGACCTGTGTAGGTGTGACCAGGGCATGGAGGGATGTGTGCTGTATGCCAGCAGCTCTGCAAAGGGAGAGGTTTGGTGAGAAGGCTCGACAGCTGTAACTAGTCCAGTTGCAGGTTTGCCTCTGGCACCAAGAGCTGCAGTTCTTTAGTAAGCACAAGTGGTCAACGCTGTCCTTGTCAGGCAAAACAAGCTCACAGCAGAGGAACTGACAGCCTGCAAGTGTTATGGACAGAGGTGAAGGGAGACATTTTTGGCATTCTAGAGACTCTCCATTATTGCAGTGCACCAAATGAAATCCTGCTTAAAGAAAGAAAATAAAGGACCATCTTTTCCTTAAGGGTGGCTGTGCTACCAGCAAAACAAGCTGGTTAAAATAACTTTGATTATGCTCCTTTTGCCATGTTTTCTCCCCTAAAAGAACTGTGTGGCTCTTTCCCCTCTCCTTGACATAGTGATGACTATCAGGTTGGATTCCATGCCACTGAGGAAGATGAGGTCACTTTCTCTGTACCAAATCCATTTACTTGTGTGATGTGCCCAGTGCTTCATCTGCATCACACAGCAGGACAAAGCAGTATGGCCTTCCATTGGAAGAGGCAATAAGGCATCTTCACTCTTCAGCTGTCAAGATCTGCAGTTTTGAGGGTTTTCTTAATAGTCATTTCTTGTGTTCTAAGATTTTTGAACACTAAGGAAGGCACTAAAGGGTATTGAAAGGACTGAAAGGATTGAAATCTGGATAAACAATTGGGCTCAGAGAGTGGTGATCAGTGGCACAAATTCTAGATGAAGGCCCATAAATAGTGATTTACCCCATAGTTCAGTACTATCTCTACTCTTGCTTAACATGTTCATTAATGATCTTCCAGAAGGTTGTGCTGTCATCCAGAGGTACTTCTACAGACTAGAGAAATGGGCTAACAGGAACTTCATGAAGATCAGCAAAATCCTTCAACTGAGGAGAAACAGTCATAGAATCACAGAAACATAGAATGTTTAAGGTTGGAAGAGACCTCCAAAGGTCCCTGCAGTGAGCAGGGATGATCTTATGTGAAGGGGCTCCAGGAAGGCTGGAGAGGGGCTGTTTCCAAGGGCCTGGAGTGAAAGGACGAGGGGTAATGGGTTTAAATGAGAGTAGAGGAGATTTAGACTGGATCTCAGGAAGAAGTTCTCTCCCTTGAGGGTGGTGGATCAGTGGCACAGGCTCCCCAGGGAGGTGGTTGAGGCCCCATCCCTGTAGATATTCAAGGAGAGGTTGGCCAAGGCTCTGAGCAGCCTGGGCTAGTTGAGGGTGTCCCAGGCACCAGTACATTATTGGGTCCACCCATATGGAAGCAGTTTGTCAAACAAAGACCCAGAAGTGCTTGTGGACACCAAGTTGAACATGAGCCAGTAACATGCCCTCATTGCAAAGAAGGTTAATGGTGTGCTGGGATGCATCAGAAAGAGTGTTGTTAGCAGGTTGAGAGAGTTGGTCCTCCCTCTATGCAGCACTATTGAGACCATACCTGGTGTAACGTGTCCAGTTCTAGGCTCCCCAGTACAAAGAGACATGAACATAATGGAGATAGTCCAGTAAACAGCCATGAAGATCCTTGAAGGACTGAAGCATCTCTCCTATGAGGGAAGGCTGAGAGAGCTGGGACTGTTAAGCCTGAAGAAGGGAAGGCTCCAGGGGATTTTATCAATGTATCTAAATACCTGAGGGTGCAAAGAAGATGGAGTCAGGCTCTTTTCAGTGGTGCCCAGTGGCAAGACCAGAGGCAATGGTCATGAACTGAAACACAGTAGTGTTCCACTGAACATCAGGAAACACTTTTTGACTGTGAGGGTGACCAAGGACTGGCACAGGTTGCCCAGGGAGGTTGTAGAATCTCTGTCCTTGGTCATATTTAAAAACTGTCTGGACACAGTCCTGGGCAACTCTCTAGATGGCCCTGCTTGAGCAAAGAGTTGGATAAGATGATCTACTGAGGTCCTTTCCAACATCTGCCAATTTGTGACTGTGACTGGCCAGCTAGAAGACTTTTGTGCTGCCCAATGTGCTGTGTTGATGCCCTGGTCTTGACAGAGGTGTCTGGAGTCTCTTCTTCCTTGATGGATTTTGGGAAATGTGGAGCACAGCAGGGCTTGCTCCTCTTTCTAAAAATCTGAAAAGTCTTTCATACAGAATACTATTGTCCATCTTCTGGCTCACAATGATGAGTGGGGTTTCAGCAATGCCCTCCAGGTGCAGCAGCACTTTCTGTGGCATAAAGGGTGCTGTCACCTCACTCTTGTCTTCCCAGGAGGTAAAGGTGAAACAGCAACCTTTATATTTGGGATGTGATGTCTCCTAGATTCCTCCTGCTGTAGGTGAGCTTGCTTTGGGCTGCTACACTCACTGGAGAGTGTCTCCAGATGCAGAAATATTTGATGTGACAGCAGGGTGAAGGACGTGTCAGGAAGCACAGGAGATAATGGCACAGCAGCCATACTAATGCACTTGCTGATAATGTAGCTGAAGAGCTAAGACCCATTTACTTCATTGCTGGATGAAACAAATCAAAGGCAGCAGCTTCTCTAGGCAATGTACACTACTGTGGCAACAAAAATTATCCAGATGGGAATTTATTTTGCCACACCACGATGTTTTTTGAGGGAATTGGAAAAAAAATAATAATATCTTGACTGCTTATTTTGATTTCTTCTTATATTTTGGTGCAATGAGAAGTGTTGCCTGACAAAATTATTTTTAAGATGGTTATTTTCTGATTAAAAAATAAAATAAATAAAATAAAATAAAAGTGTGTTTAATTTTTGGAGTTATTGCCACCATCTGTGCTTCAGTTATACCTGCAAGTCCTTTGCAGTGCAATGTTTAGGCATCCTTGAGATCATCTTCCCTCCCAAAAGGTCAAAAGGACATTAAATGGCTCCATGTGAATATGACTGTGACAAAACCAGGGGTGATGTCTGTTACAAAACCAAAGCCAGATCTAGTCTTAGCTCAGAGCCTTAACACCAATATTATGCTTAAGACTGAGGAGATGTTAAATATTATTAATTTCATCCTTATAGATATGGAGCTCAATGCACATACAGACTTTGAATACAGATGACCTATGCTTGCAAACTGGAATGGTCCCTGTATCATCTGCTGTCAGTGGCTGAGTGAAGTCCTATCACCCACCATATGATAGGTGACTTCAAGTGCTTCATAAGACATCCTTTGAGAGCCCCATTGTTGTTGAACCTCACACTCATGCCTACCACAGGGGGCATAAATGGTTTTCCTGAAGGCACTAAGGGTCCTTATCTACCCAAAGGCAGCTCCAAAAGCCTGGAGCATTAGTTAGCAGAGATAACTGAGTGTATAAAATTTCCTGCTGTAGTTCAATAGCTGATTTGTTTTTATTACTCTGAATGAACTACACAGCCAGAGGAGATTAATCAGTTGTCTAGTCAGTCCTCTGGGCATAGCCTGGGCTACTGATTCCCTCCAGCAGTTTCCGGATCAAACCCAACAACAATAGACAAGGAAGTGTCAGTTATCAAATGGCCTGAAAACACTTTCCATTGTTAAGTAAAGGATTTCCTTATGATTTCCCATGACAAATAATAAATTTTAAGTGTCTGCCATGACAGTCCAGGAATACTGTGAAGAAGATTAATATTAAAACTGAATGACATCTTTGCCATCTCTTGTCATAGATGGCTGAGGACTATCCCTGTTAACAGCAAGGTTGAGTTTACCTCTTCTTCCCCTTCCTCTTCCATTCCCAACAAGAAAAGATGGAAAGGGAAAGAGGAATACCGCATTTAACATCCAGATCTGACAGCTGGACATGGGACAACTTCTCTCTCTGTGGTGAGGAGGCCTTGCTCTCTAGCTGGCAGAGTTGTGGCACAGCCTGGTGGGATGAGGCCATAACTTTTTCCCATTTCCCTGGAAGCAAAAAATACAATTTGGTCACTATTTCATAAATACAGTAAGTGTTATTGTGGGGCGTTTTATATATGGTGGGTTTTTTCCTTCCTTTTTTTCCTCTAGTGGCTAGAAATTGCAAAAACTCAGGAGAAGAAGGAGGACTGTAGGGGAACCAAATTCCCTTGGGCAAGCTGTTGTACACATGTACAGGAAATTGCATGCAAAAATTATTGCATACAAGGCTGTTAAAGAAGTGATGGGGTTATAAAACAGATCTTTCAACTGCCACCTATTATGGACATTCCACTTGTAAAGGGTCACATTTTAATACAAATCTGCTGTCCCAAATTACATTTGTCTTTTTCCATAAACTAGAAGTTAGAAAAGATTTACAGGAAGGTAATTTTCACCCTCGCTACTTTAACTCATTTATCTCCCCCCTGAATTTCAAAAGAAAAAGAAGAAAAATACATCAGTTTGGTAGAATTTATTAGGTTGCAATGGTATAATGGCTTCTGTTCTTGGGGTGCTGAAATGTCCAAGAAAACTCCGAGGGTCTTTTTAAACATATTCTAACCTTCATGAAATGGGTAGCGTGATGCTGCAGAAATAGAACACAGAATCCTATTATGCTTGATGTGACTAATTTATTACATAAATTCTACTCATCTGATCTGATATTCCACCATTTGCCATGTGAGATCATAGCACACGCTGGAAATAAGATGGCTTATTTCTAAATGACTGTGACAATGAAGCAGTTTGATATTCAGATCTTCAGTTGCTACCAGAAATTTTGATTATGCTTCCCTTTCTCTGCCTCTGCCATTCTTCTTGTTTTCAAGGCAAAAAGATGAAAAGATGTCTCAAGGCCATCTGCAAAATTAGATTTCAGATTACAGTGTAAATTGGTAGGTGCAGTACCAGTTAATTTAATTAGTTTTGAAACAGGTAAAAGGAAAACAAGCTCACAGCCCCATCAATGAAATCATATTGCAGAGGCGTGTTAATTCATGCTATCATCTTTTCCTGAAAGTCATCTGAATTTTGCTGTCGGCAAATCAAAAGTTGATCTTCCAACGTTAACACCAATTCTGATCTAAATCCTTTTTTTCACTTGAAGTCAAGCACAAAATAAATTTTTAAACAATGCTGCTCAATTTATACCCTGTCAATTTATGTTTCTTCTGGTTGTTCAAGTTCTATTCATTATTCCTTCAGACTCTGTAAAAGCACAGGACAAATCCCCTGAGTTTCATTTTTAAGTCAGCAAATTCAATTTTTGTGACCGTGCAACTTTGAAGCTCCATTGGAATCACTTTCTGGGTACTGTAGCTCATAATTTGTGAAGTCTTAGTCATGATTTTGCAAAGTGCTTTTGGGTAATCAGTCCATTAGAGCTGTGCCCTGTGATCCACATCAGCAACTGATAGCAAAGTGAAGGACTGGTACACTGGAAATCCAGGTTTCAGTCTTTCCAGTTAGGTAGAAATTATTGAATAGCACTAATAGTGAATATGTTACATTGATTTATTTGCTTTCTTGACTACAAACACTGTAGTCAGCTTTGTACTAACTACAGAAGTTCAGCATAGTGTTTCTTTTAATATTTCTACCTACACTTGTACTATTAGGAAATCATTCCCCAATGGTTTTCTGTAACATCATCTGGAAGTGGAAATAAAGGCACTGAAAAAATTACATTCAGTTATAAAAATCTAAACTTACCACTATAGCTCAGAGTTAATTTGTTTAAACTCTGAAACAGTGTTGTTATATAATTTCATCTCTTTCTACAGGCATAACTTTTAGACAATATTAAGGTACAGTAAATTTCATGTTAGCGGGCATTTATTTAAAACTCATTTAACAAGACACTTCATTGCTGAAGTTCTAGTTTCCCCAGTAAAGGTGAAAAAACTTCAGAGGTTACTATTGTTTTATAATTTTCCCTTTCAATGGCCTCCTTAGATCACCTTGGCTGAAATCTTTGGTGGTATAAAATGCTTGCACAATATTGACAATAGATGTTGAATGCAGAAATGTCCTCCAGTGCTTACGGTGTCCTTAATGGCTTTATTTTCAGTTGACTGCCATTGCCTTTAAATACTCAAATGAACCAAAAGTCAATTGAAGAAGATTTGAATTAAATATTATTAATTCATCCCTGAGTGCAGTTTTGAGCACTCGTGTTTAACAATGGAGGAACCATCACAGCCTGTGAGGGTGCCATGGGAAGTCAGGCACAGGGCTGAAGCAAATTCCATCTTGGATTAATCCTTTAGTGTGAGATCAGGGAGGAGAACAGCATGGGTGCAAAGCAGCTGGCACTATTTGGTCTGGACTCAGGGATTGCTCCATAAATGTCTGTGTTTAGCTAAATTTTCACATAAATAATGGGAACTGGGAACAGGGATGGATGCTCATGAGGATTCCTCAGTGCTACCCACAGAGACCTGAGGAGGGACACCACAGGGCTGGGGTAGATGTCTAACTGAGCTGTTCCCTCTCCAGCCATAGGGGAGACAAATCCTTCAAGGAAATAGTTGTGCAGGAAGAAAATGGCACCAGGAGGTGCAAGAAAGCAGATGTGCTGGCCACTCAGCTGTTTGCAGAAGTCAATTGTTTGGGTGAGTGCAGAAGAAACTGCTTTGTTTGAAGAAGGGAAATTCCTGGGATTCTGCCAGTAGGAATATTTCTGATGCTTGAACTGATTCCATCTATAACTGTTCTTCAAGAATAGAAAGGTGTCCTCCTTGCCCTTGGGGCAAAAGTATTTAAGATCCTGAACCCAAATGAAGCTGTGTTAAGTGATTGGTCTCCCTGCATGGGCAGAATGGCATTCAGGCCACAGACAATCCAATGGGGCATCGTTTATCTGGGTATGTAGCTCAGGCTTTCTCCAAATCATCATTACCTGGTGCAGAAGTCAAATGAGATGGTGTGCATCACTCTTTCTTCAAAGACTGGTTAGAGATAGAGATAATCTTACTCTTTTTAAAGATTGTCAGCAGAAGAAAAGAGTGGGGTTTTTTTCAAAAAAAATGTCACAGAAATAAACCTTTCAATAACTTTTTTTACCTATAGGATATTTCTGATGTTTCCTCACCTGTCCCTAGGGATGTGGCATGACTTGGTAGGAAGGGGGTGGACATGTGTGGCTACCTTCCCTGGGCTCACATCCATGATGCCCTGCTCTCTTGGGACACAATGGATTTCAAGAGGGATTTGAACTTGGTAGAGGTGATCCTGCTCTGGCAGGGGGGTTGGACTAGATGATCTTCTAGCTCCCTTCCAACCCATCACATTCTGTGATTCTGTGTGATTCTGTGAACTCTGTGACTTGGTTGTGAGCAAGGGGACTGACCAACAGGGGCTAAAAGAGAAAAATGGCACCCTCCTGTGGCAATGATTTAAAAAAAAAAAAGAAAATATCTGTGACTGTATCAAGTACAGGGTCTAATTCTGTTAGCAGGTGTTACCCATGTCTACACCCACCAAAGGAGGCTTCTCAAGGATGAAGTTGCTCCTCTGCTTAGGCAAAAAAAAATTCCCACATGAACTCTGGGACGATGCAGGCATTGCACCAAGACAGAGCCATGGGTAAAGACCTTCCAAGGTCAGGAATGAAACCCACGGATGGTTTGGAGGCAACCATTCAGCTGCATGGAACCACCCTGGATCCCAAAGTCCACATCCGGGCAGCTTTGAGAGCCTACATCCTTTTTTTGGACTTGGCTCTTTGTCAAAACTATAGGGTACAGTGCCTGCCTGGACTTCAAAGGAAGGACACCAAATGTGATTTGGCCCAGGCAGTTATGACCATTTATTGCTAGCATCTTTCTCAGATGCTGCTGCCAAGGGTTAAAATGTTTACATGCCCCCTGATTTTAAATGGACTGGGTTGCATGTCAAATGCCAACGAGAGAGACAGCTGGAGTATCTAAACCAAGAGCTTTGATCTTGGTATCTGTAAAAAAGAGGTCATTTGGTCTCCCCAGGAAGCACAGACATTTAGAAGTTCCCTGTACAACTCATGCAAGTATTTTATTAACAACAATTTCTATTCACATTTAGGTAGGTTGTATTACTACTTACTGAATGCATCCTATATATACATGTATGTGCATATATATATAAATCTCTCTCTGTTTTGTGTATATATACACATTCTTATATATGCAAAGTTGTGAGTTTGTGTGATTATCCGTGTGCTTTTTAACATCTGGTATTTGTATAAAGACATACTAATTTATCTAACTTACTTGCAAAAAAAAGTGACAATGATGTAAGCATTTTGTTTTGTCTTTAAGTCAGTGCTTGCAGCAATAACCTGAATAATTCTCTCTATGTGAATCTCTGAGTAACACTGTGGTGGTAATAAGGGTACGCAGCATTTTCAAGAAGATGGAGGCATGAAAACACAGACTTCATTGTGCTGTAATCACGCCTGACATTGATTCAGAAGAGAGGAATCTAAAATACAATATTGCACAGGGGAAATATTTCTATTCTTTTCGCGGAGGGTTTTGTGGTTAGTTCACAATGCAATTAAAATAGCCACCAGATGTTTATGACTTCAGGCAGCAGTTAACTTTAGTGTCCCTGATCGCTATCCTTTGCTGCTTTGTCAGAATAAATAAGTATTTTTCTGTGCTGGAGGAAAAAAAAAAACTCCTTAATTTTTAAACATACCGAGGGAGGTGGTATATATTACCATTTGGCAAAGCTCATGTTGCTCTCTGAGAGACTTATAAGAAATTATAATCTTAAAGTTAAAATAAAATCTCTCTCCAGGATGAAATAAACATATTTACTTAAATGTGAGATGAAATGCGTAATATCTTGTCATTAAACTGAAGTGATTTGTGAGAAGCAGTATTATGAGATACTGTGGCTTTTGCAGAGTATCCAATAAACATAGAAATATACTCTTTTTTTCCATTGAATAATAGGATTATTAGTATGCAATTTATTTTTAAAGACACATTTAAAGAGATCCTGCTGTGCTTCTATTCTGGTAATTTTCCTTAGGGTCTATTATTCTTATTTGTTTCAGGGCTATTAATTTTGAGGCTACATTATATTCAAATTATCTTTGATTACCAGGCTCAATAAGTGGTAATAGTTTGTCTTTCATCACCCAAAGCAAGCTAATGAATTTAGTTGCACACTAACATTTCAAGAAATTATATGAGCTCTGCAAAACAGATTACAAAAAATAAGGTGCAAAAAGTTACAGTGACTTGTCCAGCACTTTATGTAAAGCAGTAGGAGAGATCAAGAGGGGAAAAAAAAATCCCAAACTCAGGTGTTTTTAAAATGCTGTATTTCAGTCATGTTTGAGATGATGTGTTGGCATGTGTAAGATTATGATGTATCTGAGGTAATGTGGAAATAAATGGCATAAATTTGTATACAGGGGTACGAGGCAGTTTTAAATAGTTAAATGACAGCGTAATCTTCAGAAACAAAATCCTGCCATTAAAAAAAAAACAAATAAATTCACATATGGGAAAGAAAAGAAGAGATAGCAAAAAAAATGCTAATATTTGAGTGTGTTGATAAAGTCTAAGAAGATGTATGCTCATGCTCAGAAACTGTCAGTTTCTCACCTAAACCCAGCAGCGTCATGAATCCACGCTATGGGGAGTCCTCCGAGCATTTCAGAAACAAATAAGCATAAGGACTTGAATTTACTCAGCTCTGCTGAAACCCGATTACTCAAATATTTGATGCTCAGCCCTTCAGGGCATTCAGATGTGATCCCCAAATCAAAAAAAAACCAACAAACCCAAACCAAAGCAAGTTGCAAAAGTGCAGTCAGCTCATTCTGTTACGCAGACAGACATCAGTAACTCCTGGAGCAGAGGTGCAGCTCTTGGGTGTCCCCCTCCCCAAGCTCCCCCTGCACTTTCCCAAGCTGTTGTCAAGATCTGAAAGCTGCTGCAAGTGTTTCAGCTGGGTCAAACAGGCGTTTTTCCCACTGGAAGGCTGCTGTGCTCTGCATTCCCATCTAGCTGTGCTGCCCATTGCATTCGCTAACGCCGGGAGCTGCAGCTCTGGGGCTGCTCATCAGCTCCAGCCCGAACGCCTCTTGAATCCTGGAAACTGACACATCAGAGGGTCAGACTCCATCCAACGCCACGCTCACGATTAATTCCTCAGTGCCTCTGTCCCAGAAATCCTTGGGATTGGTGCAGGGGGTTTTTGACTGAATTGCAGCACGCTGCAGTTTTAGGATGGGCGCGTCGCAGGGAGGCTTGTGCTGGGTTTGCTGTTGCTGGTGTTCCAGCAAATGTGCTGTTCCTCCCTGCTGCCACGCTGTAAGCTGGGGTGAGTGCAAAGGATTGCAACAGAACAAATAGTTAATCACCCAAAAACTAAGAACCTGAATTTTTGCAGAATATTAGTGAGTCATGCTTGCTCAAATCAAGGCACGATGCTGAAGCTGAGACCAGCAGGTCACTCTCGTGGCTCATGGCAGGCTGTCCGAGGTAATGGAAGGGCTTATTTTGCTATGTCTCTAATCTTGGTCAGTAAATTTAAACCCTGAAGGAACAATGGCACTCCCAAGCATGCAGGTCTTCAACAGTATTATTTACAAGAAATTGATTATTTATTTAGTTTAACCATTTTTTTCTAGCTTAATAATACTTCTTGGTAATAGGAGTGGTGTAGAAATATATCACAACACAAATCCCTACCCCAAACTGTTTTTCAGACTAACATGTACAAACTTCTTTGTCTCAGCAGCCGCTGCTCTTCCCCATCCAGCAACCAAACTTAGTGATATTTCATTTTTAGTCTGTGATACGTTAGCCTGTGTCTAAAATCAGCATCAATTAATTTAGCAACATCTTCCAGTCTGTGCTGAAGAATTGTCCCATTGTTGTTGCTATATTTTTTAACTTGAATAATCACTCAACGCATATATTGTTCTTCCGTAGCTAGCAAGAAGTACAATAGTTCCCTTGTTACACTTTGATGGGTTTCCAGCATGAGTTACTTTTTGTGATCAGGAGAGAATTATGTGACTTGATTAAAAGCTACTATTTCCTTCTGTCATTTCTTAGTTTGTTATCTCACCTGTGCTACAAGGAGTACCTTATGGTTTTGTTAGGAGAACTTAAATGGAAAGACATCGTTTCACAGCCTGAGCTTGTTTGCTACTTAGTATGTTTTCATTATGTCCTTTTTTGCTTCTTTTTTGCTTCCTTTTTGTCCCTTTTTTGCCATGCTTTTCAGCTTCACTTCAGATTTAGGGTCTGGATCTTGCAGATATTACCCACTTAGATCCCACTGGGTCGATGGGGCTGCTCAGATGTAAAAAGCACCTCAAGTACTTGAGCATTTGGAGGTCCAGGACACGAAGCAGCAGTGATTTGAGTGTATACCACCCAGAAAAGCTTTTCTGAGCCACAGTGATTTCAACGTGTCAGAATTCACAAAATGCAAGGCAGATGTGCAGCGATTAGAAAATGATGTTGGCTAAAAGATAAGAAAGCTCTGGTAACTTCTGTACCTCCCTTTGACGTTCCCTGTGCAAAGCTGCACGGAGTAACAGGGTCACCTCATGCAAAATAATAAATAAGCAGGGAGGCAGAATGCAATTAGGCACCATTCAGAAACAGTTTGAACAAAGCATGGTTTCAGCCTGCTGGAGCTGTTTGTGTAACCACCTCCTTGTTGCCCAGAAACAGCTCATGAGACTACTGAGTGTCTGCAGAAACTCAGATCTGGTTTGTTTGACTTGGACATGCAGTAAAACTGACTTTTAAATGTTACTTCAGCTTTGAGTCAGTGATTACCCTTGTACTTTTACAAGCCATGCCTGGAAATGGGATGTTAATTGTTGTTAATGAGTCTGTCCACCTGAGTAAGCTCTGCAGGGCAGAACTCACAGAACATAATTCCACATTGTATCCAGAGTCCCCCCTGCTGCCCCTAATGTCTCTTGCATTTAAGAGAAATGGCACCGAATTTGCTCCTTCAGACTTCAGAGCTTTCTTCTCAATCCAGGACAGTAGCCAATTTCTATTCCTCTCTCAGTTCCAGTCCCTTGTGATTTCTGGAGTGGAGTGCTGCCAAGGTTCAGCTCTTGACGATGTCTTTGGCACAGGGAGAGGACACTGTTGGGTAAGAGGTGATGGGATAGTGAATAGGGAATGGAGAGTTTGTATTCTGAGCTGGACCTTGATATACCTGTTTAATCCATGGTCTGGCTGTGAGGGAAGGTGCACCAAGCTGCTTCATCTTGATGGTATTTTTTGTGCATTGATGATTTTTGTAAATACATAAAAAAAGAACTAAATGACTATCTGAGACAGAGAAAAGACAAAGTTTTAGCAGTTATAAAGATAGGGAAGCTTTGTATTTTGTGTTTGAGGGTCACATCTGCCTGAACACGTGCTCTGGTGTTATTCATATGGAAAAAAAGTTGAAACTTGTTTTATTTCTTTTGGTATCATATCTGCCTACCCCATTTATCTATCTGCCTACCCCATTTATCTGCCTCTAGCTCACCAGGCTTCTTGTGCACAGCACAAAGCCATAACTAATACAAATGGCATTATTCCCCTAAAGATTCCAGCTGGCTATCCAAAGTCAACATCTGGCTGGATTGTGCTGTGAGTTCCTTGAACTCATCCTTCACTAGAAGGGCTATGTAATCGATGGGGTTTTCAACAAGAAATAATGTCACTGGGGCTTGGCTGCTTTGGGCCAAGAGGAGCTAATGAGCTCAGGAGGGCTAATGAGCACAGAGACAAGAAGTCTCTTGGAAAAATTGGTGTGAGCAGCTGCTCAGCCAGGGGGGCTATCAGCTCTGGAGATCAAAGCTGGCAAGGCATCACATGAGGAGGTGGGCAGTGATTCAACTCACCAGCTTTATGGTCATCATCTTCTACAGGAGATGCTGCCTGTGCCCCGGGAAACAGTTCAGCTGGGCATCACATTCCCTGCCCAGAGATGTGACTTTAATGTTATTCTGGGTCAGATTTTTCAGCCTGAGCATAGTACCTGTAGGTCTATGTGTTTCCAAAGTCCTTTCTGCAAGAAGTTTGTGTGGTAGCCAGTCAGGACTGGCTCAGGCTCATGGAGCCTCCTGTTCTCAGGGTCAACACCTTCATTGCACTGGTGGAATATTGCTTCAGCAAATATCCTCCAAAAGCTGAGAATGAGGTGTCTTTCCACTCTCTGTGTCACCTTCACTGTGCTGCTCCCATCTTTTGGGATTCATTTCCTTTATCTGTAGATTATTCTACCAAGGCTGAGCTCATTCTCAGTACCTCTCTCCAGGCTACATGAGGTTCATAGCTGGTCATGACATTGGGCTGGGACAGTGATGTGCTGCTGCTTTTGGCCCCATGCAAACTGTCCTGAAAATTTTATAATAAATAAATAAAACAAGGGACATCCCTACCCAAAAAAACCAAACCCAAACTCTCCTGATTTATAGTGAAAAAAAATCACATTGCACCAAATTAATGTGCTAGTTAAAATCACCTCTGTTTTGCTGCTCTTTAAGCAGGTAACTGTGCTGCTTAGAATTTGTTACCTCATTGCCCAGAAATAATGATCTCAGACATATACAGGTTCAATGTCAATCGGCCTCATTTTAGTTCATTTGCCATGGTCTTGGGGAAAAAAAATAAGAAATAAAGACAGTTGAAAGGCACCTCTATCTTATGTCACTGCTACTATTAGAGGACTGTTCTGTACGGTGCCCAGCCCACGGTTTAAAGCTTTTAAAATGTTTAAAGCATTTTAAAATGTTCTTTCTCATTGCAGTGCTACTGCTGGGTTCAAAGCAAATTGAGCTGAAGTGATATTTTAGTGTCTTTTAATTGGCAGAGGCCCATATTGTAAAGAAAATCTCACAGAATTAAAAAAAATAATGTCACTTTTATATTAAAAGTTCATTTTTCATAGAGAAAGGATGTGCACTCATTTGCAAATCAGAGTTACGGTAGTGCTAGTTGCACTGAAATTAATATTTTCCCCCTAAATGATTTCCATTTCAAACTGTAAATCTGACTGAACAAACTTTTAAAAATTCCAAACAAGATTATTTTTTGTTATTAACTTCAGAAGAATAAAACTTCTGAATCTTGGGTGGCAAAGCCTGTTCTCTGGAACAACAGCAACAACAAAGTACAAGAACTATTCTGATACCTGCTTATAGATAAATTTTATTCCAACAGTCACAATGAGCCTATTTCTCCAGCTTTCATCAGCACCAAAATATAGAAAATATAGTTGTGAATATAAATCTTATATATACAGAAATACATTATATAAATACAGAAATTTTGTAGATCAGACTGGAACTCTTTTCAACTTAAACTGATTATCTTGCAATTAAGGAATACTATCTCAAACATGGTTTTTAATAATATGCTTCTGTTTTAATTTTATTTTAAAAGTATCTTTATTTTTATTTAAATATGTAAATAATAAAAGCAATATTTGAAACAAACAATGTAAAAAAAAGGTGACAGTACATGTTCTTGTGTTTGACTGTTGTATGCACTAACTGACTTGTGCCTTATTGCATGCTAACTTTATTGCTTTGGAAAATAGAAATATTTCAGCATTCATATAAAATGAGAGCCTGGTCTAAGTTATTAATTAATAGTTAAAGTTAGATGAAAATTACAAAATTACAAGTAGAATCAATCTGATATTGGATAGTTTTGTGCTCACGTGGCTTTTAGTAAGGAGAAAAAGATAATACATTTCAGAGTGTTACACAGTCATGCTAATTGTCAGAAATGTTGTATTGCAAACTGTAAGCAGATTATTTTGACATGTAATATATAACATTATATGTAAAATATATAGTTATATAATTGTACTATGAAAAAATATAATTAGAAATAGTAACACAGAATTATAACCATTATGTGAAAAAATGTATATATTTGT
>VYZU01055731.1:3519-15734 GCA_013401355.1 Ceyx cyanopectus | reverse complement strand
CCCCACCCCTTCATCTCAAAAAAACAAAAACAAAATGCAGAAATTTACAGCAACTACTGAGGGAAGGGTTAATTAACACCAGTTGACAAGAATCAACAATAGGAATCGAGCAGTTCAGTGCATCATCTCTCATTTACATAATTCAATTAGAGATGACTTCATACAGTTAATAATCTAAGGAAAAACAGCTGTTATGAATGCATATAATGCAATTACCTTTCCTGAGAAAGGCTTTTAAGATTGTCAGATATTTATTCCTTCAAAAACATAGGTGTCACAGAAGCTCTAATTAACAAAAACATTTTGATGTCTCTAGTTTATATCATTGAAAGGAAAAGACACAAAACCAGCAGCAGAAACTCCAAGAAAATTAAAACTGTAAGTTAACACAATATTTAACCAGTATTTTATCTTTAAAACTATCACAAAGTTTATAAGTACAAGTCATGTTTTGACCTGACAGCATTCTCAAATGTCTGGCTCTGCCTACCAACCAGTCCTATGTGCAAAAAACTGAACTTCTCTGCATCCACTTGTCCCTGTCAAGGTATAAAGAATGGAAAATAAGGAAGAAAAAGAAAAATGAGCAAGATATCAGTCATGCTTAATGTCAACTTGCAAAATTCAAATTAGGTTACAGCACTCCAATCAAGTCAAGGCATTTTTTAAGAGGATACAGTGTAGAAAAAGGGAAAAAAACACTTGAGATCTTCTAGCACTTTTTCCCTTTGAGGCTTAGCCCTGAGACAAAACAATGATGTGGCACTTGCACTTTGCTATCACTCACATTGCTCATTGTTCTGGAATGCAGTCATCTTTTCTGCTCAGAAATACTAGATCATTCCAGATGCTGACCTGTTGGCCAAAGGATTACAAGGTGATGTGCTGCACTGACAGAATGATTGGTGCTGTGCTCTCTCACTAGCACGATTAAAGCTGGGTATGATACAGAGGAAGATACTCTTAGATAAAAGTGGCAAAGGGAAGGAAAAAGAAGTACAATGTTCTACTGCTCTGCAAGGGAACTTGCTCAGCAGCTGAAAGGTGACTTTGCAGTGTGTCAGAAGTTCATCCCAACCTGCAAATTAATAAAGTTCTATATAGCAAAATGTCTACTGGAAAAAAAAAAATGGTAGAGGAAGGCTCCAAAGTATTATCATTAAATGTATCAGGAGTAAGAGAAATGTAGCAAGGGAGAAAAAGCTAGAAAGATGGCTGCCAGCCAACTGATAACTGCTTCATGATTGATGGATGTTCCTTCAACTTTCATTAAGTACACAGATGGACAGGATAAAATTGCTTATGGATCCAAACAGCATCCTGTAGGCTTATTTAGATGAGCACATGTTAGTGTGTGGTCAGGTAACAATCTCTAAGATACACTGAATTTGTTAAAGGGTTTTGAAAACTTAATAAGTGCTCAGTTTATATGGCTTTATTTTAAAAACAACCAAGCTGAAAGCTACAATACCTGTCATTAAATTACTTCTATCTGACTAGTCTGTTATTTCATGAACAAGTATATCATAGCACATTAAGAAGTCTAGATTTTACTCTCTGCTGCTTTGTCAAAAAGAAAAAGCAAGACGTCAATAAATCCAAGGGGCATAAAATACTATGTTTGTTACTCTGTTACATAAGCCTGAATTAAACAGGACAGCAAGGCCAGAAATAATCTGATACAGACAAAATGGGTAGTGCTATCTTTTCTGTTTCAAAAAACTGTCAATGATTTTAAAAGTAGTAACGGAAACTTCAGTAATTACTGACCTTTTCATTAAAAATTGCTGCAAGTATGCAATAAAACTAAACGAATCTCTAATGTAAAGGGGGAAATTTAACTATCAAATATAAAGCCACTGGTGTCCTAACAAAAAATACAGGTGATGACCATGGACCCTGGAAGACAAGAATAATAGAATGGCCTAAGTTGGAAGGGACCTTAGAACCCCAGAATTAAGCAAATAATTGGTTAAATTTTAAGAAATGAAGTATCAGAAGTATCACCTTCACAATAAATTTCCTAGCTAAGCAATTAGGTATTACAATACAGCAAAGACCAATCATCAACTGATAAAAAACCACCATGCTTCCTCTCAGAAATAATAATTTTGAATATTAGCAGCCTTCCCTCTTACAAGAGTGTGCTACACTCATCAGAGGCACACATGAAACCAAAACTTTCTGAAAAGTGAAGAAAAGGGGCCAAGCCAAGCAGGCATACATCCACCCTGAACTTTGGAAAATTCTGTGAACCTTCTGGTTGTTCATGTAGTACAAGAAAAGTGCATACATTCTTAGAGATGCAGTTTAATCACCACACTAACACACAATTTACATATGGCTATTGCAAAGACTGACATAGATGATTTTACCCCATCACGCTGACAACTTACTTTTCATTCCAGTACTTCCTCTTGGAGATACATCAAAAGCTTTGCAGCCCAATTTGTATTTTGCCCATACAACACCAACAGATTAATCAAGAGTCTTATCTACATATTGCCAATCTGAAGCTGTATGCACCTTCCAAACTTTATAGAATCCAGAAACTCTTAAGATTTAAAGAGAGCCCCCTGGGGATCACGTTGTCAAACCTCCCTGCTCAAAGCAGGGTTAGCTAGAGCAGGCTGCTGCAGCACCATGTTCAGTCAGGTGTTCACTGTCCCCACAGAAAGAATACTCAGACTTTCCAGGCAGTCTGAGTGCTGTATCATCTTCACATAAAAACATTTTTTCCCATGTTTAAATGGAACTACTTACAAAAGTTTTTTTCAGCAACATGTAAATGTTTATCTTCTCCCCTAAAGAAGTTAGTTTAAATGAGAAAGTTTGCATTACACTACAAAAGGAATTTCAGTCCAGCCACAACTAAATCTGGTCCTTTATATCCGAAGTATTGTCTTACACTGAAGCTTCCATAAAGAGAGACAAAAGAAACATAAGAGACAAGAAGCTTTACATTATCTTCCTGCAACAGAAGAGAAAATGCCTTTACTTCTAGATCTCAAGAGTCAGATGAACATGGACACTATATTGTTTTAACATCAACTTCTTAAAGACTGACTTGCATAACGGGTCATGGTTCTTGACAGCAAAAACAGAAAAAAATGGCCTTAGAAACAACATCAAATTATTTTAAACTTTGCTCACTTTTGAAAAACCTTATCATTCCTGCAACTCAGTTCCATATAAAACAAGTAGAAATCATTAGAGCATCAGAACCACAAATATTAATTTGGTTGTTGCCTGTCCTTGAAGACTGTAAATAGTTTAAGGCTAATATTCTGGCAACAGTAGTTAACATGACATGAAGGAGTAGCACCTCTTTTGAAAAGCACTTCTTATATTATTTAACAAATATGGACCATATGATCTCTATGATTTCTGTTTCTATGAGGCTTTAATTTCATCTGAAGGAAAAGGGCAGTCTCAACAATCCAATCAAACGATCCCTCTTCATTCTTTAAAAGAATGCAGGCCTACTATCTGTTTTATTCTTTGTTGTGTCAAAGCATATTTTCTTTCTTTCCTTTTTTTTAGAGAAAATAAATTAAGTACCCAATGCAAAACAAACCACTAAACTGAAATGCTGAAAATCTGAATCTCTTCTAGCGTTCTGATAGGTTTTCAAAGAGTGTAAGACTAGTTTCTGATCAAATACCTACATAGATCACCTCTTGAAACAAGAAAATAAATCAAATCAGAGGGGCTCTGTATCAGTTCAGGAGTTGACACCACTTAGCCTGCAGTTGTGGGTACAAGAATGCATGTCTGCACTCCTGCCACCTAACTGTCCGATACACACAATCCCTTGTCTTCTGCCACACACTGCAGGTACAGACTCAGAGAAGCACACTGCTTTCAGAAGATTCATCTTTCATACAATGACTTAAAAGTTATAGGCTGATAGTACTTTTCTCTTGTTTGCAAACCACAGAAGGTTGGATCCAAACAAAGTTGGGGTTTTTTCATCACCATCCCCTTTCCCCCTACCCCGCAAAAAAAAAAATAAAATAAATCAGTAAAATTTGTTTTAGGTAAAACAGTTTAAAGCTCACCTCTAATTTTTCCAGACCTAGGGAAAAGCTATACCAGCTAAGTAATTATACTGGGAAAATTTCAAGTGACCAGCCCAGCAGATGCTGTTTAGAAAGACATGCATTCTATTTGCTATTGCATAGAAGGAAGATCCATCAGTCTTGCTCACTAAAACTGTAACACTACAACTAAAATATTCTTGGCAGTTTATATTATTATTAATCAGCTGATACTAGGGCCCACTCTTATCAGGATGCAATCTAGATAAACCACAGAACTTCTTTTTCATGTGGTCCCTTCCACAGCCAGCTCTTTCCAGAGTCCTGCTGGCCCTGTTTCCCTTTTCCCATTTCCTGTTGCCTGAACACATCAATCACAGAGCAAAAACTTTACTAAAAAGTGTAATGAAATTCAGAAACAATTAAGATTAGAAGACTTCTGGGAGAAAACTGCCCTGGATTGTTAAGAGTAGACTGAAAACAGATATGATTGTTCCCTGTGATCCCAGGTGTAAATGAAGCATGTTTCAGCAGCAATGTAGTGTTAAAATGGAGAGAATGCAAATAGAGCCTAATGCCAAAAGAGAAGTCCCTCCTGCACGTCACATGCAACTCAATACACACCAATAGAAGCAATAAAATTTTCTTCCTTTAGACTCCTTGTGTCAAACTCCCTTGGCCCTTTGCCTCCAGGGCTTGGCGCCTTTGGCATTAGCTGAGGTACTGGCATCTGCACTGAAGGTTTTGGCTCCACTCTTGGGGATGATGCAGGATCCTTGCCAACTGGAGTGATAGATCCATCCGTTGGACTTCGTTTTCTCTTTTCTGGTTCTTTAAAGAAAAAAAAGTGAAGTAATGAGGGGAAAAAAGAAAAAGAAAGAAGAAGAAGAAAAAAAAAAACATAAGTAAAAAGGAAACAAGACCAGGAAAGCAGGAAAAGGAAGATGAGACAGATAGTCTCATCTAACTCATTAAGCCTGGCACTGAAACAGCTGAGTCCCACATTTGTTCCCATAGGACACAGAATCACAGAATGTTAGGGGTTGGAAGGGACCTAGAAGATCATCTAGTCCAACCCCCCTGCCAGAGCAGGATCACCTAGACTAAGTCACCCAGGAACACATCCAGGCAGGTCTTGAATGTCTCCAGAGAAGGAGACTCCACAACCTCCCTGAGTAGCCCGTTCCAGAGCTCTGTCACCCTCACTGGGAAAAAGTTCTTCCTTGTGTTGACCCTAAACCTCTTGTGCTCCAACTTGCTCCCGTTGCCTCTTGTCCTGTCATTGGATGACACTGAGAAGAGTCTGGCTCCATCCTCCCTACACTCACCTTTAACATATTTATAGACATTGATGAGGTCCCCCCTCAGTCTCCTCCAGGCTAAACAGCCCCAGCTCTCTCAGCATCTCCTCATAAGGGAGATGCTCCACTTCCTTCATCATCCTAGTGGCCCTGTGCTGGACGCTCTCCAATAGTTCTCTGTCTTTCTTGAACTGGGGTGCCTAAAACTAGACACAGTATTCCAGGTAGGGTCTTACCAATGCAGAGTAGAGGGAGAGAAGAACCTCCCTTGACCTGCTGGCCACACTTCTCCTAATGCATCCCAGGATACACTGGCCCTCCTGGGCACAAGGGTGCATTGTTGGCTCATGGGCGTCCTCTTGTCCACCAGGACCCCCAGGTCTTTTTCTCCAGAGCTGCTCTCCCATAGATCAGACCCCAGACTGAACCGATACATGGGGTTGTTCCTCCCCAGGTGAAGGACTCTACACTTGTTAAATTGCATTAAATTTCTCCCTGCCCAGCTCTCCAGCCTGTCCAGGTCTCTCTGGATGGCAGCACAGCCTGCTGCTGTGTCAGCCACTCCTCCCAGTTTGGTGTCATCAGCAAACTTGCTGAGGGTGCTCTCTATCTGCTCATCCAGGTCATTGATGAATATATTGAATAATGTTGGACCCAGCACTGACCCTTGGGGGACTCCACTAGTCACAGGCCTCCAGCCAGACTCTGCTCCACTGACCACAGCTAACTGTGTTTGGCCTGTTAGCTGAAGGTCCCCACTCTCAGAATTTCCATGCCATCTGTCAAAACCCTAGGTTTTGTAACTTGTTGCAAAGTTTCCATTCTAAATCAAGTATCAGTATGGCCCTTATTGTGCTTTGGTCTAGTTACTTGTGTGAAAGGAAATGGTTTCAAGCTTCGGGAAGGTTTCAGTAATAGTACAGTTATTTTTTAGCTATTTTTACATACATTTTCAGTACAGTTCTCACCTATTAGTGTTGTAAAACCTCCAAAATATAAGAAGTCACAAAACAGCTATGTTCACAATAAGGAATTTGTTTGGTTAAACACTGTATTCTCACAAATACATTCCTTACCTTTGTTGTAATAGTGAGTATGTGCTATCTCCAGCAGGCCAAAAACACTGGCCATGCCTCCCAGGCCAGCATTTGCATATGACTGCTCCAGGCTCAGCACAGTGCACTTCAGCAAGTCCAGCATGCCTTTATACACCTTGCGGCTGATCTCCTGCAATTGAAACTCCTTTAGTGTCATTATTTGTGTGCCCCAGTAGAGTTGCTATTAGATCCCCATGGAGATCGTGACAAGTGGTGTCCCTCAGGGACCCATACTGGGACCTGTGCTGTTTAATATCAGTGATACAGACAGTGGGATCAAGTGCACCCTCAGCAAGTTCACACACAACACCAAGCTGAGTGGTGCAGTTGACATGCCTGAGGGACAGGATGCCAGCCAGAGTGACATGGACAAACTTGAGAAGTGGGTCCACCTGAACCTCATGTGATTCAACATGCCAAGTGCAAAGTACTGCACCTGGGTCAGGGCAATCCCAGGTGTCAATACAGGCTGGGGGATGAAGGGTTGAAAAGCAACTCTGTAGAGAAGAACTTGGAGGTGATGAAAAGCTGGACAACAACATGTAACAACATCCAGCAACATGCCCTCATAGCCCAGAAGGGAAATCATATCCCAGGCTGCATCCAACATAGCATGATAGCCATCAGGTCAAGGGAGCCAATTCTGCCTCTCTACTCCACCCTGGTGAGTACTGTGTCCAGCTCTGGAGTCCTCCAGAAGGACCTGGACCTGTTGGAATGGATCTAGAGGAGAGCTGCAAAAATTATCAGAGGGCTGAAGCACCTCTCCTGTGAACAAAGGCTGAGAGAGTTGGGGTCATTCAGCCTGGAGAAGAGTAGGCTCCAGAGAGACATTGTGGCCCTTCAGTACTTAAAGGGGATCTATCAGAAAGATTAACACAATCTTTTTAGCAGGGCCTGTTGCAACAGGACAAGGGTGATGGTTTTAAACTACAAGAGGGGAGATTTAGGCTAGAGAGAAGGACGAGATTTTTTAAACATTGATGGTGGTGAAACACTGGACCAGGTTACCCAGAGAGACGTCTGATGCCCCATCCCTGAAAACATTCAATGTCAAGTTGGATGTGTCTCTAAGCAACCTGATGCAGTTGAAGATCACAGAATGCCTCAGGTTGGAAGGGACCTCCAAAAGTTATCAAGTCCAGTCCCCTGCAGTGAGCAGGGACATCCTCAACTAGATCAGGCTGCTCAGAACCTCATCAAGCTTGACCCTGAGTGTCTTCAGGGATAGGGCCTCCATAACATGCCTGGGCAACCTGTTCTGTTTGTGTTCCAGTGTTCCACCACCCTCACTGCAAAGGGTTGAGCTAGACAACCTTTAAAGGTCCTTTCCAACCCAAAACTTCCTATGATTCTTTTTCAGGAGAGAGAAAGTAATTCAGGAACATACATTTCCAAAACTGCTGTAACATTAGCTGCTAGGAGGCAATTTAATAAAAAACTTTCTATGTGTTGAGCCTCAACAGACACTAGATATGAGGGTGTTGCCAAGTTCAGCACTGACCACATCCTGTATGACATCATGTCGAGCATCTTCTTCTGACTGGACTGCGCGATTCAGCTTGCTTAGCACAAAGACTCGGAGCTGCTCACTCTCCAGAAGGCGTCGGACTCTCTTCATGTTCAGCCAGCCAACACCTTGCCCATCCAGAACATTGTGAACCACTTCCTTCAGGAACTGCTGGTTCTCACTGATGGATTTAAGAGCAAGCAGGCAAAACTTAGCCCTCTGCTCACCCTGGTTTGCACAAGAAGAAAGACATAGCCGGGAACCACACAGAAATGCATTTCCTATCAAAGCTGAGTTTACAAGAAAAGGAATTCACAGGAATTGCACAGGAATTCCTGTGCAACCTGCTGCATTCCCCAGTTGGAACAGTTACTGTTCTCGTTTGTCTACCAACCCCAGCAGCTCACGGTACATTTCACTCAACCCATGAAAGCCAATTTCACTTCCTACCCAGTAAGAATGAGAAGAGAAAGCACATGGGCAGATCAACGTGTACTTGCACAATTCTGAGTCCTTCCCAAGGCTGAGAAAAGCATTTCATATGAATTAATGGAATCAGATTCCTTCATATGACTCAGCTGATCACCTTCCTGAATGGTGCATTAAAACTCCACTGGCTAGACTACCTTTGTAAAACAGAGTCAATTACAAAGAATAAATACTGAGTTAAAGTAAGAATCTAGAATTTTTTGGATCTCAGACAGAAAGAGGATACATTTTGGAGCACAGAAAACTACCTATGTATGCTATTAACTGTAAGATCATCTGTGCTGAAATCTTTCTGGACAATAATATGTGCAAACTTAGGGCCACCACTCTAACAACAGTTTATACTCAAAAAGCAATGAAAAATATTACCTGGAGTTGCTAGTTCGTCCCTGAGGTGATGGAGATTCTCTCTTCACCGTTGGGCTGTGTTTAATGACTGAAGACTTTTGATCCACAAGGGCTCGTCTGTTCCCTGAACAGGAGGGGAAGCATGATGAAAGGAAGGGGTGGGAGGAAAAGAATCTTATCCCAGGAGAGCAACAAGCAACGCTAAGGTTGTCTAACACACCTATTTGGATTACAGGTAACGGACCTCACAAAACTCCAAAAAAGCAGCAGCGTGTATCATATTCTAGCATCACACATCGGCAGAAAACAGTAATGGGAGTAATGCAGAGAGAAAAAGAGAAGATGGTAATGGGAGCACAGGAAGTGAAAGGCAGGAGAAGTTTGGCTGCTCTGCATGCAGTTCCACAACAAGTACCATCTTCAAATTAGTCACTACATGTAAAAGCATAATGCATTGGGGGTGACTAGTATAGATTATGTGTTATTGGTTATCCAGTGAGAAAGGTAGCCCAAAGTCAGGCATAGGGAATGCTGGAAATTGTTATATCATGCACAGCTCATGCTGTAGGGAACCCACCTTCATTGCTTACTGGGCCAGCTTCAGTAATAATCTCCATTATAGTATTTAACCCAAATACTGGGACACAAAATATAAAATTAGTAGTGTACTACAATATCTACAACCCCATCATCAGCATTTAAAGAATCCAACAACTGGCTTCTTCCCAGCCCTCCCTCAAAACAAAACCCAAAGGACACTAGAGCAGGAAGAAGGCTTGAAAGCCCAAGACAAGAAGGGCAACAAGGGCCAGCATAATTAATCTCAGAGATAGTGCTTGACTTGAAATTTGGCACAGAACCAATGTATTGCATCTTCAAGGACATTATTGAACATATTGTGTTTCAAGGGCACTATCAAAAATTTCTGCATTGCTGAGAAAAAAAATATGAATGGACGTGCATGAAATAAAAATTAAAAAGGAAAATGGAAAGTGGTCAAATAGCAATGAGATGGAGTCCCAGCATCATTTCCCATTACAGTTAGAAACACAAGGTATCACACACACTTTGGAAGAACAAGTTAATGCAGCAGTTTTCTACCTGTACAACAGAGACAAGAACATTTAAGAAACAGTGAAGTGCACAGTGGGAAACCCAGTGAGCCAGCATGCACACANACATAACTCTTGGCTTTCATGTTACAGTCACTGCTGTTGCATCTATGAGACCTAAATGTAAGAGCCATATCCACCTGTATTCCTGCACTTAAAAAGGTAACCTCACATCAGCTGTGCCTTCTAGGGAGCAAATTAATTGCAGGGTCAACATGAGAAAGTAGGATGATGTATGGCCTCCAAAACATGTAACTCTGAAGTGAGGATTGTGTACTGTGCTTTGTGAAACACTGAATCTGCTGCAGCTTTAAAATAGAGCTTTCCATTTATTAGGAGAAAACAAAAATTCTCCCTCGTACAGACAGATCTTAACAACACAACAATTCATCATCTGGTTAACACTTGTAGACAGCCTGAAAGCACACCATGTATATCAACGTGCTGATTAACACTTCAATATGTCAATTGAAAATGTCAGTATATACTACTTCAATTTNACACACAAAAGACTGAACTACTCCATGGAAATCCCATCCTTATATCTGTATAGCAACCTTAAAGGTCCTATGGGATTACACTAGTCAAGAAAAGAACACCAAAGTGCAGAAGATGAGGCGCAAAGCATGAAAGTGGAAAAGCAAACCCCATCACTGTTTTCTTCCAATGCATGGAATCAGTCATTAAGTTTACCCATGGAAATAACCCTGACATAAAGCATGTTTCTTTCTTATCCAGTACCACTGGACATGAAAACATAATCAACTGGTAAAAGGTTGTCAAAAGCAGCTGTGCAGAGTTTTTCTGCTGGTGTTTTCACCCTAGCAGTACTGTTCCTCCTCATTTTACACACAGGGAATGGTTTCTTGTCTCAGAAACAAAGTCCAAAGCAGAAACACAAAAACCTGCTTTTGGCCTTCATTTCAACAAGGTCAAAGGTCAGCAAAACATCATACCAACCTTCATCCACATCCCTTCCCACTTCCAGATTAAAGTAATCTTTACCGATGAAAATGATGAGGAGGAAAAAAAAAATACATGAAAAAAAATAAACATATTAAAACAAAAGCAGTAAGTTCTAATCAGACAGAATCACTCAAAAGGTAAAATGAAATCTTTCCCCAGCTTAGTAACTGAGAAGGTCTCAGCACTGAAACATCAGCATGTTCTCAGTCACCCTTCTGCTACCACATCTGGTACAAGGACAACCAGGCTAACTCCCCACACTAAGAGGGTCATTTCTCAAGTGCCTGCTGAGACACATTATCTAATGATACTGCAGACAAACAGAAGATGTTCACATGAGAAGATTGTGCACACAAGTTACGGAACAACCTTCACTCTGAAAGAGTTAAGTATGGTTCTATTTTGATCAGAAATATTCTATTACGTGAACTGAAGACTATAAACACTTTTGAAACCCACACAAACTGCAGCCTCCATGAAAGGTTGGCATTATCCTCACTTAAAAATGCAGTATATAGTATGCTGTAAAATGCTGCAAATAGTATGAGGCTCTAACAAGTTACCCAAGGCTAATCGTGAAGACAGTAGCAGTACCTTCTTGGTTCCCAATCTTTACACTAAGTACTTAAAAATAAAACAAACAAACAAAAAAAAAATACAGATCAAAACCAAAATTCAGTTAACACAGGCTTGACCAGCCAGTTTCCAGTCTCAACACAGCCCAATCATTTGGAAGAAGTCTGACTGAGAAATGTGAAGACAATTTACTCTCCTGATGTTAAGACAGGTACTGCCCAAAGTACTAAAATGTGTTTACCCCCAGAACTGGTGGTAGGGGTAAGACCTCAGACTGCCAAGTCACAGGAACTGTAAAGGCTGTAGAAGACAAAGGGGAAAAAAATATTACCTTTCAGGCTGGGAAAGGGAGTACTCTTGTCTCTCCCAACTTTGGTAGGTAGGGCTAAGTTGGACAAACTGAAACTTGTGCTGTGGTTTCTGTACAGGCTGCCTATGACAGGAGAAGGAAACAATTAAATGCCTAATGCTCACTGCACTCACCTAAACTTCTAAACTTCATGCAATTCACCTTCTTATTCCAGATTAAGATATTTATTACCCAAAAGTGTCACAAGCATAGTATCATCTCATTTACACTGCAACCATATCTGTAATCAAATTATTCTAAATTGTACAAAAACATAACTCTTGGCTTTCATGTTACAGTCACTGCTGTTGCATCTATGAGACCTAAATGTAAGAGCCATATCCACCTGTATTCCTGCACTTAAAAAGGTAACCTCACATCAGCTGTGCCTTCTAGGGAGCAAATTAATTGCAGGGTCAACATGAGA
>VYZU01055713.1:0-11454 GCA_013401355.1 Ceyx cyanopectus | reverse complement strand
GTCATCGATGAATAGATTGAATATTTTTGGACCCAGGACTGACCCTTGGGGGAGTCCACTAGTCACAGGCCTCCAGCCAGACTGCTCCACTGACCAGAACTCTCTGGGCTCTGTCCTTTATCCAGTTCCCAATCTACCTCATGGCACAATCACTCAATCCACACTTCTTAAGCTTGGCTGTGAGGATCCCATGGGAGAGAGTGTGTAGACCCCATCCCTGGAGACATTCAAGACGACAATTTGACGAGGCTCTGAGCAGCCTGACCTAGTTAGAAATGTCCCTTCCTCTTGCAGGGAGGTTGGACTAGAATGATCCTAAGCCTTCAAACCAACATTCTATGATTCTACATTGACTGGATAAATCCTATATGAATTTAGGAATTATCAATAAAGATTTTTTTCATAACTAATAGAAATAGTCCAGTCTATGTTGCTTGACCTCTTTCCCAGCTCTCCTTGTAGGTTTCTTTTGGCACCTTAAAAAAGCTGAACATTGAACAAACCACTGTGTACTGATTTTCCTAGCAGTGCACATAAATTTGGTAACAACAGGACATAAGAATTTGGAGAAATTAGAACATAATAATGCAAGTGACATAGACAATGTTGGGAACTTACGATGTAGGCAACAGGCCACAGCAATGTGTCTGTTTGAGTCTGGAACAATCTTAGCAAGTATAAAAGAAACCTCAGTAAATAAATGTTCGTAGTTGGATTCTCAGTCTCACATGAGTTTCTGAAGTTGCTCACTGTAGCACCAACTACAGTGAAATTCACATTGTAGTGTCACAGTACTCAGATTGTGAGTTATTAAAGAAACTGATGACCAGTGAGTGACCAAAGGCTCGTAACTTCGTTTTTGTCTCATTTGTCACCACAGAGCCACCAATCCTAGTAGAAACATAGGCATACCCGTCTTTTTGCTCATTCCAAGAACACCGGTGAAAGGGAAGGTAATAATAATCCTTGAGAACATTAGCATACCTAATATGCCTATTAAGTATGCATGCTTCACAATAAAAATGTAGGAACCAACTGTGTTTATTTGGCCCTTGCTATATCTCTTAACTCATTACAATGGAATGAATTTTCCTCCATCTATTCCACAAATTATCTTCAGTGAATGAAAACTAGCACCCTTCACAGAGCCAAAAATATGCAAATAAGCACAGGAAAACAAAGAAGGCTCTCAGGGTGCTGAATGATGACTTTGATGTGTTCTGAATTTTGAAATAAGTACTTGTTTGTCCAGAGAAAAATGAAGGCTGAGCAGATGTAATACAGCTGTGAATTTCCAGGTAGGCTTGATATAATTCAGTTATAGATTTGAAAGGAGAATGAGGTGGTGCCACAGAGGTCAAGATTAAAGGTCTTAGAGCTGTTTAGTTTGGCTGGGATTCATTGCCAAATGAATGCTGTTATTTAACAGTTCTATCTTCCTCTGTTTATGGCTGTAACATTTCACCAACATTATTTCCTCCTTCCTCACAACTGTTCTTCCCATCCTCTTTGTTTACCTACTTCAGTTCTCTTTAACAGTTCAGAGTATTTCTTCAATTTATCCTTTTTTTTTCCCATGCATTACCTTTGCCTTTTTCTGTTCCAGCAGAATCTCTGAGTCAATAAAGTGATCTCACATATGAGGTCAAATTATAGCAGCCAGGATAAAAAGTGCTCAAGTCAGGGTTTAGTGAATGAAACTCTTTCTCAGATAAAAAATAAGGTGTTATGGCAGGTTTTTCATAGTTTCGTGTGTGTCAAGGGGTAGCAATTCCCTTCTGTTTTTTTAAAAAGAAGGAAAGAACCTAAACCTTTTCCTTTTTTTTTTTTCCTTTGCCTGCGGGTGGTGGGGCCGGGCTGGTCGGGCCAGGGAGAAATGGTGCGGGGGAAGGGTGGGGGGTGTGTGACAAGCCTGGGACAAGTCTGGACATGCACACAGACAGAAACGGAAGAGGGGTGTGGTTTTGGAGGGGGAAGGGAGACTTGTGCTCTCACACTCGGCTTGGCTGCATGGACGGCTCCCCTTCAGAGTCTTTTGTCCCTGATTCAGCAGACGAATCCTTCTCCTGCAAACCATTTTTCATTGCCAGTTTTATTTTTTCCTGCGGGAACATCCCTGTTGGCTGTGTATTTCATGGGTTCATCTGATGTTCTTATTCCCAAGACTGTTTTCTGCTTGAGGAAGACAGCCTGGGGTGGGAATTTTCCTTTTCAACTCTCTGTCTGTCTCGGGGGCGTGTTCCGGCGGGCTCTACTGGTTGGAGGGAAGGATTAGCCGTCGGGGTCTGTCGTATATATACATATAGTTGGTTCAAAGTTTACTGATTATACATTTTGTTGTTGCCTGGTTCTGTCTTTCATACATATATATATTGGTTTAATAAATTCTTGTCTCCTTATAAGCCCCGGGTCTCACATTTCATAAAATTTAAGATAATACCTGTCCAAACTAGGACAGTGTGATACATTTTAAAAGTCACTTGGAAAAGAAATTCAGTAGAGGTAGCATTATAATCCTGGTACTTCCTCATACTGCAGTAGAAACCACTGAAATAAATTTCCACACTAATATGTGTTGGCAAAGTAATAAAAAATCAATGCAATTCTATCCATAATTGTAAAAAGTGAATTAGATTACAAAGAAGGCAAACCCAAGGTATAGATAAATGCTCACTTCTTAAAGTTTTATACCTGAAAATATAAAAGGTTAAAGATTGACAGTAACAATGACAACAGTTAATTTTGGTGATGAGGCACACAAACCAAACAATAAATGAACATAAAATCATCAAAGATACAGTCAAAGTCAATAATTAGTAAAACTCATGGATTGGAATATACTCACACAGTTACTTGCTTATCTCTGTGCAACACAATTTTAAAGATATTTTAGCCATGGGAAGTTTCATAAGAAGGTAAGTCATGCATTTTCATACCAAATATTACTTTTATCTATGCAAGTGAATTTTAGAAAATGAAAGTTTTTACTTCAGATGTCCCAATACCAAGGACTCAATATAGGTCTAAATATAACTTTGATTATCATTGTCATTAAATGTTGATAAAAACAATAAAGACCTGCCTTTCTTCTTGCTGGTACTATGCTGCTGCTCTCAATGCACATGGCACATCCATTTCAATTTTCATGTCCTCAGCTCAGAGTTTTTTAGTTTTGTGGCATACCAAGCGATAAAAGTCTATGTGTCCCTACGGTAGAATCTAGGGGAATTATTACTTATATTGACAAAAATAATTTATATATAACATGGCAGCATTATGTAAGAATATTATATATTACATAATACAGGGTACTGCTTTGCACAGTGTGTTTTAACATCGCTTTCATCACAACTTCCATCTGTTAATGGCCATTAAACACCAGGGATTTATTATTACAATTGTAGAGTTTTAAGTAACTGATTTGGATTTGTCGCGGTTTGGAGTCAGGGCAACCCCCAGACCGATAACAGACCGCTCTCTTTTAACCCCCCTCCCTCCCCAAAGGGGAGAGAAAAGGAATAAGGGAGAGAGACTTAGTGATTAGAAAAAGGAACTAAAACAATTTAGTTTAAAAAATGAAAATGAAGTATATACAAATATGTACAAAGCCAGTACCGAACCCAACCTCCCCCCGATGGTAATTACGTCACCCTCACGGACGCTGTGGAGGAGCTGGACTCTGGCACCGGGTCTCGGAGCGAAGAGAAGAACCAAAGCCAAAGGGGTAGACCGGAAGCGAAGAGGGACGAGAAGGGCCGGAACAGGGCGAAGAAGGGACCAAAAGGGCGAGCGAAGGGCAATAAGGGCAAAAAGGGCCAAAAAGAGAAGGACTCCCGAAGAAGAAGGGGCGAACTTCCGGACCCCCCGAGCTTATATACTGGATATGACGTGTATGGGATGGAATACCTCGTTGGTCAGTTTGGGGTCACCTGTCCTGTCCGCTCCTCCCCGCAGGTGTGGTCTTTCACTTTCTGCACCCCCCAGTGCAACACACAAACTCTAGCCATGGCCTTGGTTTTGCATTCCATCCCTGGCAGTAACTGTAAACATGAGGTGTTATCACTGTTAGAAGCAGACACTGTCTGCAAAACATGCTGCTAACTCTAGAAAGTGCAGTTAGTTAGAAACCTAAGCTGAAAAGTAAAATCACTGGACAGAATTTGCTTGGTTTTCACCCAAACCAGGACAGGATTTTACTGATATAAAATTACTTATTATAATTATGTTTGGTTGGGTTTTTTTTTTCTCCCTGAATTCATCATAGTGTTGTTTTTTGTGCTGCTTGTCTAAGAGAGCCAGGTTCCCTAGTGATTTGTTTGAGTGGAATGGACCTTACTTCTAATTCCTATCAGAATCTCACCATTTCTGTGCTTCTCCCTTGGGACAGAAGACAGATCAGAGAAGTAACAGTTTGCTTTGAGAGATGCATACCACTCCCCCCTGCTGGCCTTTTCAGAATTGTTCTTTTCCATTTTATGTTCTTTTCTATGAATAGGCTCTCCAGGGAGATGGTTGAGTCCCCATCCCTGGAGATATTCAAGGTTAGGTTGGACAAGGCTCTGAGCAGCCTGGTCTGGTTGAGGGTATCTCTGCTTACTGCAGGGGGGCTGGACTAAATGACCTTTGGTGGCCTCTTCCAGTCCTAACCATTCTATGATTCTATGAAATTACAGATATTTAGCTGTAATATGCATGAGAGTCAAGATTTCAAAAACATTAAGTACTGCCTTAGAGCAGTGTTCTGAGTGTTTTAACCCAATTTCTACAGATCTCTGACTGGCTTAGAGACTTTACAGACCCTCCTCTCCTTATGCACAGCTCTGGCAGGGAATCAAATCTCCCTAAAATGCACCTGAATTATTATGATGAAATTTTACATTTAGTGACTACAATCATTTTACTACAAGGCTATAATCTGCTGCAATTAATAATTTAAACAGAATTTGCATATCCATACTGGGTTATACAGCTTGTCTTAAGGCAGGCAGGCAAGAACTGCTCTACATGGAAAATACATTTGCTCTAAACAGGTTCTCTTAAATAAGAACTGAAGAGTTTCTTGCCCCATGATAGAATAAGACTCCTTCATTTAAGGAAAGAACACAATTCAATGCTACTCTTTTCCCCATGTATAATGCATGACCTGTCAGCATATAATATGTGAGCTTTACAGTAGTTTTCTTTTGCAGTATTGTCACCCATAAGACTCTGAATGTAGCTTAGGAGAAACAAGAGTGGAGCTTCTTCAGTTAAAGAGTCTGATTAGAAAATTCATTTCCCAAAGGTAATTATTAGCTCAACCTGCGTGATCTCTGGACAGTGCTGGAAAGTGTTAAGAAAATTTCCTAACAAACTTAGGCACCTTAAACAGAACAGTGTTCTGTTCACAGATTCACAGATTCACAGATTCACAGATTCACAGAATGTTAGGGGTTGGAAGGGACCTAGATGATCACCTAGTCCAATACCCCTGCCAGAACAGGATCACCTAAACCAAGTCACCCAGAAACAGATCCAGGAGGGTCTTAAGTGTCTCCAGAGATGGANCTCCAGGCTAAAGAGCCCCAGCTCTCTCAGCCTCTCCTCAGAAGGGAGATGCTCCATTCCCCTCATCATCTTGGTGGCCCTGCGTTGGACTCTCTCCAGCAAATCTCTATCTTTTCTGAACTGGGGTGTCCAAAACTGGACACAGTACTCGAGGTGGGGTCTCACCAGTGCAGAGTAGAGGGGGAGGAGAACCTCTCTTTGCCTGCTGGCCACACTTCTCCTAATGCATCCCAGGATGCCATTGGCCTTCTTGGCCAATGCAAGGGTGCATTGTTGGCTGCAAGTGTGCATCCCCCTGTCCTCCAGGACCCCCAAGTCTCTTTCTCCAGAGCTGCTCTCTAATACATCAGCCCCCAGGCTGTACTGATCCATGGAGTTGTTCTTCCCCAGATGCAGCACCTTACACTTGCTCTTATTACATTGCATTAAATTTCTCCTTGCCCAGCTCTCCAGCCTGTCCAGGTCTCTCTGGATGGCAGCACAGCCTACTGCTGTGTCAGCCACTCCTCCCAGTTTGCTGTCATCAGCAAACTTGTGTTCATATTATGAAGGAATTTCTACTACTATGAGCTTCTTAAAAAGACAAGGTAACACCATCAGGTCATCTAAAGACTTCACCAGTGTCAACCTGCTACATAGATTTTGACTAGTGAGAAACCTTTACAGACAGAGACAGAAACAGGGAGGAGGACAGATGGGAGATTGCAAATTGGACCAGGGTGAAAGAAAAAAATAAAGAAAAAACAAGATGACAACACCCAAGAAGTAATGATTTGAGGAAATCTTGGGCTTCCATGAAGTGAAAAGCTCTTAAGATTTGCAAATAGTTGCAGGATTTGCCTTTAAAATATAATTCTGAGACCACCTCTATTTCAAGTAGCAAAGGTATATGATTAAATAGGTTTCAGAAAGGCCCAATAAATGTATGTACCTCACATGAATTAAGGATAAATTTTTTCATATAGATTATTTTGTTAGAGAGCTCAATTTAAGTAGTTTCACTTTACTGATTTTTATATTATTATAAGATTTTTATTATTATTATTAGAGAGTCCATTTTCCCATTTTATAAATTTTTAACTACTGACATCCTGTTGATGGTGAAGTCTTTATGTCATTTTTTGTTCCTTCCAAAGAGTGCACAGAAGACATATTTTCATTTTGCTGTTTAACACTGCATGAGAAATTAATGACTGACTGTTGTTACATGGTTGGTGCCCTTTGCAAAGCAGCAGTTGATTGCTTGGGACATTATGTTCTTGTTATATTCTTGACATTATATTCTTATCATTTATGAAAGAGTTGTGTTCTCTGTTCTATGTTTTCAATGCTTTTGGTCATGTGCTACCTTTTTAAAGAGGGTTTGATCTGTGATTTGAAATACTTGATGTTTCCTAGTAATTGGATAATTTCTGAGACTTGAGCACTGCAGAGTTAACAGTTTTCACAGAAATTGATGTCTTCAAAGCATTATACTATACTAGTCTGAAGTGCTGGCATGTTTTCAGGAACAAGCAAGGAATGTGAAGAAAGTATGTTTGTGGGAAAGAGGATGGGAAGGAAGAAAAAGCAGTAAAGCTGTACTCCTGTGGTATTGCTCTTTGTTTGAGATTATTGACAAGTCTAAGTGAAACACTTCCTGAATTCTGTTACATATAGGCACTCCCTGCACTTAAAGCTTTGTAAAGGAAAAACAAGGGATGTGTACATCGTGCCAGACTTCACTCTGGTTTTACTACAACAAAACAGGGTCAGGGTATGTTTCTTTGTGAGTTTTGTTGAGAGCTGTTATGTTTTATTGTGTAAGTCTTTATTACTACTTTTATTTCAAAACTGTTAGCAGGTTTTGATGACTTTTTAGCTGAACAAGTTGAAAATAAGCTTCCCTCTCCACTTCCAGGTTAGAAAGGGTCCTTGAAGAGCTTTTTTAAATTTTTCTTTTTCCAAGAACAACTGTAAATCAACAAAACCACGTTGTGTGTAATGAGCAGACAGGAACAAACTCAGACTACTATCATCTTCAAGTTTAAAGGGAAGTAAGACATTGTTTACTGAGAGGAGTGGCTGGCAGGGTAGAGTTAGTGAATTAGGACTTCTTTCAGAACTTATCTTTCCACCTGCACTCTGTCAAACTTCTGCCAAACTGAACAGAAGTCATGCCACTGTATTACCCTTTTTAAGTCTGAAAACTTGATACCAAATACACACTGTGAGTGCTTCGGGATGAACTGTGCTGGCTTCCCTGAAATGTGAGCCCGGTGTGTGATGATTACAATGTTATACTTACAAGCACTCGCAAAAACTTCTAATACAAACTTTTATTTGTTCAGCTTTGGAGAAATTATGAAACTTTTTTGCATGCAAAAAAGCATGCAGTTTTTCCAATGGAGTGTTTTCTCAGTTAGAGTACTCATCTTTCCCAATGGATATGTTGAGTGTGGGGAACCACCTTCACAGAGGTACCTGAAGGATCAGAGCTTATATTGCATGAAAGATGTATGCTACAAGATTATTGCAATACTTTCACTCACCTGCTCAACAATTAAATACTGATGTCAAACACATCAACATAAATAAAGGGAGATGGGAATTCACTGATCAGATAGGACAACTTACTACATTTATATCAAGGAATGTGTCAATCTTCTCTCAACACACGGAGTCACATCTGTTCAAATCAGTGTCAAAGTTTAGTGTCCCTATGTTTTCCATACACAGAAGTCAGTTTATGCAAAGTATTGAGGTATTAATTAAGTATTTTAACAGAATGACTGTAATTTATGCAAAAGTTGTTATAAGTGCATAACATACTCACCTGAAGCAGACTACCAAATAAGCACATCATAAGGTAGCATAGAAAATTGTCTCATGGTCTCTGGTCTCATGTCATCTCAAGACCCAGTTAATGTGCTGTTATTAACAACACCGCAAAGAATTATACTGCTTAAAACCTTTATGCTTCACTTTAATTAGTTTAATAATTTGATGAGGTTATAAAATTTAAAATTAATTGAGGTGCCATTTATACTGCAGTAAAAAAAAAATACCAAAAAAAAACCCCCACAAAAAACAAGCAAACAAAAACCCCAACCTTTTATTCTTAATTAGAAATTTATGAACTGACTATAAACATGACACTTAATCATTTCTGGAAATGCTTTTCCAAAGGAGTTGGATCCAAATCTGGTCAGAATTCATGGACACTTTGCCAACACCTTGGAGAGCAGACCAGCTCTTTGACTATGGCTTAAAAAAGCATTTTGGCAGAAAGCACCAGGACAGTATGATAGATGGAAGATTTTAATACTATTTGCCAGGCACGCAAAAAATAAGGAGTAGTGAAATGTTTAGGAACCAATGCCCAGCTTCACTCCACATAGATCTCTAGCTCACCAAAGCAGCAGTGTGTTTGTAAATCGTCTCACATTGTAAAGCAGTAAATGTAAAGAAGACTGGCTGGAAGATACAGTGGAAATGATATTGAAAAGGAAAAGCACATCATATGAGAAAAAAAAAATAGAATTAGGCAGTAGACACAACATAAAATCCTGACATACCAATGTGTCTGCTGGTGGAAAGATAGTGTTAACGGCATTTTCTGAGAGCAGGGGCAGTGATGAGGCTATTGTCAATCAGTTAATATAAAAGGTTTCCTTTTAGCAAGGAGCTAAATTATATATATTTCTGGAGCTATAAAGATGTTCAAAGAAACTATATCAAAACGATGCAGTTATGTGCTTTTCACAGTGAGTACACAAATTATACAAAACACGGAAAACAAAAATTACATGAACAAATTGTCTGAGCACAGGAATTTAAAGGACTTTAAATGTATTTATTCCAGAAGAAGAGCACATCCATGTGAGGTACATGATCACAGGCAATAAATACTTCTGAATTAATAATGAAAAAATGAATGATTTACCAGTTTAGAGACAAGGATTGCAGCTGGCAATGAGGAAAAGGCCTAATGTTAAAGATTTATCATTAGCTTGAGAATCATGTTTCTGTCTGAAAACTTTGCTATTACTATTGACTATCATTCTGAAATTGTATTTACTGTAGCACTGTAGCTAAGGAAAAATAATACTGCTAGTAACAGATCATGGACTTTATACTGAACTTGCTAGGCCATAAGACTGAGGCACATCAGGTTTGCTTTGCTTCATTTTTTCTTGACCTGCTTAGAGCTTTATTTTAAGTCAGTTTGGCTGTAGCAGCAATTTTTCTAACTATCAGGTAGCTATGGGAAATTTGTCTTATTTTGTATAGTATAAGTGCAGTTTCTATGCAAGGTGGTAGTAAGAGGTGGCTGTTTTGTGAAGAATGAGGTATTTATCACTCTAAGGCAGTGCAGAAATTTATTACTATGGTGTGATGTAGAGGAGTGCAAGCAGGGTAGGAGAACAGCAGACAGAGGTAGGGAAGAAATTATGGGGTGGCACAAGACAAAGCAGAGGCTGGTGTTGGAGACCCCAAAGCTATGAACTGCCCATCAATGGTCAGTTAAAGAAATCCAGTCCAAGAGATGGACAAAACCACTCCTGGGGAAACAAAGAGAACAAGCAACATTATTTTAAAAAGCTAAAATTCACCATATGCAATGATTTTTTGATGTAACAGTGGCTATCAGAAGAAAGAGTAGTATATAAAAGCACATTAGAAAACTTGCAAAAAAACTCCCCCAAGGTGAATAAAAATCAGAAAGGTGAGGAGAAAAACTAAAGCTCATCACATTAAAACAATGCATGGGGTTTTTTTGGTGAGATTTTAGGTACTAATGTTCTTTATGTTATTTGACTTTCATTTCCTTCAATAATTTCATTTTAAACAATCACAGCATCTTAGATTTACAATGAAGACTTAAATTATAATAATAAAATAATTCTCAGCTTTATGTCTGTGTTTTGTTCCCTTTATGCCCCTAACAAGCATTATGAGCACTGAAATCAGGGTAAAAAAGACATTTACCTATCTTAATTCTCTTAATATCAAGACATGGAATATAGTGATAGTTGCATGAGAAAGGGGAAATTCTTAAATTACTCCCAAACAATACTTTGCAATTATTTCAGTTGAATATCAGCTATTAGTGGAAAGCAGCAAGTAAGCCAAAGATGTATTCACCATCTCATGAGAATTTCAAAATTAGGTGAGACGCAAGAGGCAGTGTTGCAGGGAATCAGTCTGAGCAGTGTTATAAAATGCACAGGGAAAATTATTCAGGGAAAGAGAGTCTCAGCTGGGATACATCAGCTTTCACTGGAGCTGTGTGAGGGTACACGAACTGGGAGCTTGGTCCTGTTAAATGGATGTAAGAGCAGGGTTCCACTTACTCCTAGATCCTGGAATTTGATGAGGGTTTCAATATGTTTCTGTTTCCACATTTCTGTATAAAAACCACACTTGTTTACAAATACTACAAATCCTAGGAGGTGGTGGGAAGTATGGGCAGTCAAGCAGTGGGTAGTCTGGATGTAATTGCAGACTAGCTGTAAATTTGCCAACTCGATCAATGTACTCTCTGTTCTTCTACCTGCTTCTCTAATTCAATTTCCTCAGTCCTAATCTTCTTGTTCCCAATACAGAGAACATATTTGTTAGTGTGAGAAATCAGGCACTTTCAAATCTAAAGCTGATTGTACTGAAGCAGATTCCACAGTCTTTTGGGAAGCACATATAGGCACAAAAATCCAGTACTTCAAGTCCTTGGAGATATTTCTGCTGTCTCTCCATGTAAAATCAGACATGCACTGCTGCAGGGAGAGATCCAACCACCAGCACCTGCTCCCAGGAGCATCTGCAGCTGGGAGACCAGAATGTGAATAGGATTTATACCCTGTTAACACTGTTGCTTTTGTCAACAGATTTCCACTGTCTGCCTATCTGTCACGGTTTGGAGTCAGG
>VYZU01055688.1:0-13318 GCA_013401355.1 Ceyx cyanopectus | reverse complement strand
CAGGGAGGGTTGGGAGCTACGAGGTGGCTACTGCAGAAGTCGGAGAGAGGGAAGAAGGTTGATGGTCAGCGGCTGCTACAAGGAAGAGCTGGACGGGTTCAACGTGGAGGAAGGAGGAGGCAAAAAAAAAACCCCAAACAACCCAAGAACAAACTCAAAAGGAGGCAAAAGAGGGAACGCAGGGATTCGGGGGGGTCGGATGTCTACTTTCTAGGAAACAGCCAGCACAGGAGAGGAGAGGGAGAGTTGGCGTTTGGTTTGTGGGTTTTTTTTTGTGTCACTCACGATAGAAAACGTATTCGGTGTAAGAGGTCCAGATCCTGTCATCTGTCTGGTCGTGGGCGAAGGCACAGGTGCCCGTGGAGTTGCAAGCCACCATGTGGAAGCCAGCGTCGGCCAGTTTATCGAAGGCTTGCTCCAGGAAGGTGAATTTGAGGTAGTACCTGGAGGTGTACCTCTCTGGAGGCCTGTCCGGGTCCCTGCTCTCGTTCAAGGTATCCCCAAACACCTCCTTGGCCAGCGAGGTCTTGCCGCACACCATGATCCGCGCCACCCTGCGGAACTTGGCATCCGTCTGGCTGTCCCTGCCCAGGGTGTAGGAGCCCCGGTAGCCGATGGTGATGAAGCCCGCCCGGCGCAGCTCAGTGCCCGGCGCTCCGGCAGCGGCGGCGGCACCCCCGGGACCAGCGGGCACCGCTCCGGGCAGCGCGGCGCTGGCGGAGGTGAGGGCGCGGGTGGCCTCGGCGTTGGGGGAGAGCTCCTCGGGGTCGCTTTGGCATGGGTCGTCCCCCAGCGAGTTCTGCTTGCTGAGCTTGGGGGCCAGCATCTTGACCAGCTCCGGGAGCATGAAGTACTCGGCCTCCCGCTGCAGGCGGCTCCTCTCTGGGAAGTGGTCGGGCAGCACCAGCTGCTGGTCCCTCATGTAATCCAGGATGTAGCGGAAGAGGAAACCATCCCGATCCACGAAGAACCTGCCCTTGCTGTCGCGGGCCAGGGAGCGGACGTTCTTCTGGGTGAACATCTCCCAGAGGAGGGAGCCGGGCACGCTGACCAGGGTGGGGTGGCGGGTGATGTAGACTTGTCCGCCCACGTTGAGTTCGATGATCTCAGGGAAGGGGAAGTCCTCGCTGGGTTTGGCACAGCCCGCGTTGTCTGCCAGGGCCATGGTGAGCTATCGCTGCCTTCCCACCTGCAACCCAAAGCAGCAGCGTGCCAACGTTAAGCCTGGCAGCAGACACAGCTCATCAGCCCACTGATCCCAAGCCAGATTGCACTCGCTCTGGGTCAGCAAGCGGTGCAGGATCAGATTCCTGTCTCTCTGGAATACTCCACTTTTCCCCACTCCTTGGCTTTTGGAATAAGCAGCATTATCCCGTGCCACCTTCCCCTCTGCGTGGCACAAGAATGAAGAGCATCGCCCGTGGTGTGCACACGCTGCCTCTACCCATAGCCCTCCCCACAGCCAGCTGCTGGGGCTCAGCACCCACGCCGAGGAAGGTGCAGTGACACCGAACTGATGTTCACAATAGGAACACCAGGACTGTCACACCCTGGGTCTGACCAGCGACCTGGCTGGCCCAGCATCCTGCCGAGCGTGCCAAGGGAGCACCGCAGTACGGCACAGGGCCTGCTGCCCAGCTGGGGGGAGGCCACGGTCCCACGCAGCTCTGCCAGAGAAGCAGCACTAGATGCCACCATAAAGGACAAGGTGACGGTGCCTTTGGCACTCCTGCTCCATCCTGGCTCCTGGAAAGTAATCGACAGAGGCTCGGGGCCAAGCTGAGGGCAGATGAGAGGTGGCAGAAGCTCTCCAAGGGTCTGAGACCAGGACAAATAGCAGGCTACCAGCACAGCCTCGGGCCAGATGCCATGCTTTTTAGACATTTTCCAAAGGCGAGCTGGTTCTTGGGCATCTCTCAGTGCTTCAAATCAGCGCTTACATAAACCTGGCTCAGCAGCCGGGCTCTGGATCCAGCCTGGCCAAGCCAAGCTCTGTGCAGGGATTTGGGAGCCCAGGGTGAGAAGGGGGTTCCTGCCTCTCTCTTCACCACCTGGCAGGGTTGGCCTCAAGCTCGGTGCGAGGTTGGCACAGCCCTGGGGCTGCTTTGAAGTTGGCAGTCGCTGCCAGCACCCCCGCGGGGACCGGTCCCGCAGCCAAGCGGCGCCGCTAAACCTCAGCCCGTCCTTGTCTCCCGCCGAACGGCCCCGCAGGAGCAGCACAGAAAGACCCCAAGGCAGATTTCGGAGCCAAGATAAAACTCTGCGGGCACTTTTGGGTGGAGGGGAGAGCCCTGCCTGCGTTTCACAGCCACACTTCTCCCCCTCCAGCTCGGAGGGAGAAGGGGTTTGGAAGGAGAAGAGACTCGGGCAAGCCAAGGAAGATACTGCAAAGATCAGAAGAAGATCAGCGCGGTCCTCCCGGCCCCCAGCATCCCCAAACCCCCGCCCGCAGCGGCTCGGAGTCCCTCTCTCTGCTCACATCGCTCTTCCCCTGCTACACAAAACCCAGGCAGGAGGCTGGAGCTCCGCTGGCAAGTGCCAGATGCCTTTGTCACGGGTGGCAGGGGCTGTGGGCTGCAGCTGGGCTGCACGGCGGTGAGAAGACCTCCAAGAAAAATCACCCTCCATCCCCCCCGTCCCTTCCCTGCCTCACGCACCCAGCGCGTTTGCTGCCCGGCTGGCAGCCGGCAAAAAGCCAAGCGGGACAGCGCGGGGGAGAGACCGAGCAGCTGCCGGAGCCAGGGGACCGGCCAGGGGACCTTCCTCCTCCTCCTCCTCCTCATCCCCATCCCATCCCAGCGGGGCCAGCCCTCGTTACCTCCGCAGGGCGGCCCGGCGCTCCGTGCCGTGCGGGTCGGTACCGCACCGGTCCGGTCTGTGTCTGCGCTCCGCTCTGCCCGCCCGCTCCTGGCCACGCCGTTTTATGGCCGGGGAAGGCAGCGAGCGCCATCCCCCGCCGGCCCCGGACCCGCCTCGCCCCCGCCTTCCCTCCCCGCCTCCCATCCCTGCACCCACCCATCCTATCACCCCGTCGGGAAGCTCCGGGCTGGGGCCAAGCGAGGCCAAGGGGGCAGCGAGGGGAGGGTCCCTTCCCACCTCCCAGCAAAGCAGGATTTGGCTCTGCTGCCCTTGTCCAGCTGGGCAAGAGCACGACAGCGACTCAACCCCCTGCCTCCCCCCTGCAACAGATTCCCCAGTTCCCCTTGGGCAGGTCCTACCTGGAACTCCTGCAGTGCACCGGGAAGGCGACGGTGGGATGCTGCACTGCACAAAGTGCTTTGTAGGCTGGTAATTCGGTGGGGAGAGGGGGTGCTGGGCTCTCTTTGCTCCCAGTGTGGAGCTGGTGGTTGGCAGAGCACCACGGGCAGCTGGCAGTGCCACCCCAGCTGCACTGGCCCAGCTGCACACATCACCCAGGGCTGCAGCCATTCCAGCTGGGGGGGGGGCTCAGTGTGAGCCACATATCCAAGTGTTTTGATGTGCTCATGGAACCACGAGCAGATGCAAAACCCTGGGTGGGAAGTGGAAGACATCACCCCCCGCAACCAGCTGGTACCCAGGGCATCCTTCCCCCTCCTGTGGCCACCCACCCACTGTCCCATGTCTCCATTACCGTGGGGATTTGCATCTCCATCAACAAGTGTCATCTCTCGCTGGGCTGGTTCTGGTACCCAGGCTGGGAATGATGCACAGAAGGATGCTCAAGGACCACAGAGGGAAAATTACAGGGAGCTGTCAGAGCCAGAAGGTCTCCCCTGAGCCTCCTTCTCTCCAGGCTCAACCAGCCCAGGTCCCTCAGCTGCTCCTCCCCACACTCCTGCTCCAGACCCTTCCCCAGCTCCGTTGCCCTTCCCTGGCCATGCTCCAGCCCCTCCATGTCCTGCTGGGAGTGAGGGGCCCAGAACTGACCCAAGGATTCAAGAAAAAAGCAAAACCACACAAAAAAACCCCAAACAAACAAACAAAGAACCCCCAAACAAACCAACAGCAAAAAAACCCCAACCACCACAAAAAAACAAAAAACAAACACAAAAAAAAAACAAACAAAAAACCCCAAACAAAACAAGAAAGGATAAATAGGGAATATTTTTACATCTTTACCTTAAAATTTTGTTCACCTGAAAATGCTGTAACTTACGAGGAAAAAAAAAATAGTTGAAAACTCAGAGAGCCAAATTCCTTCTTCACTAGACTGTTGTGCAAGATGATTCCAGCTGGGTGTTGGAACCAACCAAAGTTCTGGCTGGGATGATGGATGGAGATTGGTTTTGCTCAACAGGTAGTTGCAGCATCTTCTCTGAAAATGCCCCGTGGGCAAATGTAGTCACCATGAGCCTGTCTGATTGGCAGGGTCAGGTCAGGATGATATCCAGGGTCTTTCTTCCACCTTATTGAGTCTCAGACTGGTGTAAATATTTTGATGAGCTGAAATGGAAAGCATCCAGGCCACTGTTGACACATCTTGAGGCAAGTTGGAACGTGAGCTCCAGAGAAGGGGAAGATGTTTGGCACCCTGGCAGCATTGAGGAAGGGGGGTCTGGAAACTCTGGAGAAGTTGCCAAGAGGTTTTATAAACCATCCTTCACAGGCTCTTCCAAAAAAAGAATAAAATGAGGATTTGGGCCCCTCTCTGACTTCTGAAGACTTATCAACCAAGAGAGTGGAACATGATTCATCCACATCCCAAGAGGGATGGGCTTAATGTGCATTTGTATAATAACAGAGTGGACACAGAACGTGGTCTGGTGATTGCAAGGAAGGTGCTGGCATCAACTCTTGGCTGCTATTTCCAGCTCTTCATGCTTTCTGAGCTCGGACACAGTTCACTTCATGGTGCCTCAACCTCATCCCCACGCTGCGGGGTCCTGCCCGCTCTCCAGTCACCACAAGCATTGCTGGAAGCTCATTGTGCTGCTCCCAAACACAGAGGTCTTTAAATACATATTTCTAAAGGCTGAAAGGCCTACAAGCTAAAATAAACCACAATTTTTTCCATTGCCTTTTTTTTTTCTCCCCCCCCCTTTCAGCTACAAAGATAAACCCCCCCTCTGTTATGTGCCCTGCTCTGATGATGATCTCGTGACGCATCAGGATGCTGTCACAGAACCAATGCTGCTACATCTGCTTGATCGGGTTCTCATGGAGAGCTAACAAAGAGAAATGCACGTTGAGGGAGGAATATTTATGAGAGGAGGAAAAAAAAAATCCCCCTATTTCACGTAGGTCAGAAAGGTCTGGCACACAGAGGTTCAAATTCTGCTGTCATGATTCACAAATGAGGGTTAAACGCAGCAATCTGTCATCCTCAAAAAGTGGAGCCAGTCCTAAAAAGGCAGCAGAAGCCTAGAGTGCAAAACTCTTCTGGGGCACTATGTTATTTTTTGTTAGGTTCAGGGTCTTAGGGCTGCATCACCGTCACTTGTGGGGGGAAAATGACCCTTTGTAGCACTGCTGTTCCTCCCCCACACTTCCAGATCTGTCTCCTTCTCCATCTGCATTTCTCCTCTTCCTCCATGCAGTGCTTCAGCTCCTCTCCTGCCATTCCCTCTCAGTGTCCTAATTAAAATCCCACCCTGAGGCTTACGAGTGTCCATGATAATAGTGGAGGATCAAAGGGGCTCTCACCCCGAGAGTCAGGGGTCACTGATCCTACACATGCACCCAGAAGCCCATAAATCAGCAGCAAACACCCACCAGCAGCACTGAGACATCTTTAACCATCCCTGGAGGGGTTTCCAAGCTGTGGAGCTGAGGGATATGGGTCAGTGGTGCCCTGGCAGTGCTGGGGGAGCAGCTGGACTTGATGACTTTTAATGGTTTTTTTTTTCCAACCAAAACAATTCAGTGATTCTTCCTTCACTTCCCTTCTCCATACATACCAGACCACGTCCATACATGAAGTTCAATAGACAGGATGATGCTCTGGTGGCTCTGCTTGGAACCCCCCTCTGCTCTCCCTACTGAGGACATGCTGGGTCTGAAGGAGCAGCCCGGAAACTTCAGCCATTGCCAGCTTCTATAAAAAGTGGTTAATCTGCTTCTGCACAGCCAGGAGCTCAGGTGGCTTTGCAGCTCTGGGAACAGAGCAGGGGTAAGCAGCCACATCCCCCCCATCCCTGGCTGTCGTGGTCCCACTGGAGGCTTCAGGCTGGCGTTTCAATAATTTACTTAAACATCTTATCTTCCCCATTTTTAGCAGCATCTGCCAACTTGCACTACGGCCGTTGTGGCCTTTCTGTGACAGATCGGTTTGGACACGGAAGGAAAAAGGCTGTGCTTAATGGTGCACTTTAATTGGCTTTTCATTATGAAAGCTTAGAGGTCTCTGCAGCAAAGCACAGTCAGGAATCAGTAGCAGGATGAGGACAAGGCTACAGGCTCCTCCTGAGATGTGGGAGGTGCCGAGGCTCACGGTTTTGCTTCGGTGTCATCACCACAGAGGGATCCTCTCAGGCAGTGATGAAACCAGCATCGTCACCACTGACTTCAGGGGTGGTGGAAATACCACAGTGAAGATGAGTCTCCATCCCGGGCAGTGTCTGCTAACAATCACTAGAACATGCGTATCCATTGATCTCATCCCACCATCTGGAGGCAGGAACTGGATGACCACTTCGAAACTACTCATCCCTGCAGCACACATGCCTCACACAGACTACTCTTCATCACCTCTTTCAAGCTGGCAAATTTATACCGTGACAAAGGATGTGCCCAGAGAAGGGCAACGGAGCTGGGGAAGGGTCTGGAGCAGGAGTGTGGGGAGGAGCAGCTGAGGGACCTGGGCTGGTGGAGCCTGGAGAGAAGGAGGCTCAGGGGAGACCTTCTGGCTCTGGCAGCTTCTGATGGGAGGTTGGAGCTGGGGAGGGTCAGGCTCTGCTCCCAGTGAACAAGCAACAGGAGAAGCCACCCCAAGGGAGGCTGAGGTTGGAGCTGAGGAACAATTTCTTCCCCTCCAGGGCTGTCCCGGGCAGGGTGGAGTCCCTGTGACCCCTGGAGGGGTTTCCTCGAGAGGTACTCGGGTGCTCTCTGCAAAAGCAAACACTCTGCCCACCCTGCTTCTAGGATGTGGATCATTTAGACAATGACCTGGGCTATAAAACTTCCCAGACACACTTAGAATCTCATACACAGAGGGCTTGTTTAGGTGCTGTCTGGCAAGACCCAAGCTGGCATCATACTGAGAGATGTGATGGGAAGCCTTAAAGTCTGAACAGAGGTAGACAGCAGGAGAGTTATGGGAGGAACCTGGTCACCCTTGCTGCCAAGGTTCTGCTCCTTGGGCTCTGCCAACACCGTGCCCTGGGGTGAAGGTGCCATCTGGTCTGGCAGAGCAGCCTGGGGATGGTGCTGGAGCAGAGGGGGACGGGAGGATTTATTTCAGCACATACCTGTTTCAAAGCCAGGGTTTCTCCAAACCTTCCTGCAGGCTGATGGTTTCATCCCATCCTGGGGCTGGGGCTGAGTTAGGGTGGGGGAAGAATGGGGTAGAACAGAAACACCAGCCCACCTGCTCTCTGAAACCTCAGAGGGCACCCCAGTCATGCCCCAAAGGGAGTGAGCTCTTATCAAATATCTCCAGACCACCACAGGACTCTGCTGACCCCACACCCTGAGCAGCAAGTCACAGCAGTAAATTGGGGGTGCCCCAAAGTGAGCTCTTGTGTCTGCCCTCCCCCCACTCACCCAGATCTGAGGCTGAACTCCAGCAGTTGCTCTATCACCCACTGCCCCCTCCCCCAGCCAAGGGTTGAAATAAAATCAGATTGAACTGAGCAGCCAAACCAACACAGATATAAACCAGCTACACTCAGCCCAGAAAACTTACAGTGGTCTCAGCAACCAGGAGAGCATCCTCAGGGTCAGGAGAAGAACCCAAATCCTCCCCAAACATCCCCCTTTATGCCAAGCATGACCTTCATGGGATGGGATCCACCTGGGGCCAGCTCAGCTCAGCTCAGCTGCCCTGGTTGACTGTTCTAATGACCTGCAGCCCATGGCAGGCCAGGGTTCTGTCCCAGTGAGACCATGACAATACCAAAGCAGGGAGCAGAAGCAGCAGAACTGAAGCAGGCCAGTTCCCATGTGCTTCCCAGCTGGCAGCAAAATGATGTTCTTCAATTCCCAGTTTAGCCTCGTTGCAAATGTCCCTCTCTCCCCTCCTTCCCAGGTATCATTTAATCTAATTAATTTGATTATCTGGAAAATCTATCAGGGAAAGGAATCTTAATAGCTAGCTAAGTGTGCTGAATTAATAGATATTTATTAGTATTCATTATGTTTATCACCATCTTACTGTGCTGGAGCTATGAAAACCTAGGGAAAAGAGTGACAACCCTCTTCCCTGTTTATAACTCACGTTGCATCAAAGCTTTGTCCCATCTCTGCATGTATCATACAAAGCTCCAACCCCTGTGAGGTCCAGGTGGGGACACACACACACACACAGAAAGACCATTAATAGTTTGAGAGAGGCTTTTTCACCAGTGGATTTAACTAGAACTGAAAAAAAACCCCCCACAAACCCAAATTGATCCCCTGAAAACACGACAGCGTTTGCTCCCTGCCACTGTGCCTCCCCAGCAGAGAGCACGGTGGCAGCCAGGGTCACACCATCTCTGCAGGAGGTGACTCAGACTTTGCCCTCACATCGCCTGGGTCATCAGCCCTGCCCTGTGTTTAGCTTCAGTTATCAGCAGGACGGATGCTGTTGAAAAATCCACTACGAACGACGACGATGCTCAGCGCCTGCCATCAAAATAAAATAAAGAAAAATTAAAATGCCAAAGTGTCATGACCTTTTTTTTGCCCTTGCAATCAAGCAAGCAGGGTCACCATTTACAGCCCAAGCAGCCTCCCAAAGATCCTCCCTGCAGGACACGGCCAGGGAGGTCTCAGGAGATGGACACCAAAGCCACCAGCATCTCCCCTGCATCTGTAATATTCCTGCTCCACAGCTCTGCATGGAAATAATATCTTGCCTTTTATTTATTTTTTTATTTTCCCTTATTTCTTCCCTCCCTCTGAGCATCAGAAGTGTCACTCAGGCAGAAGCAAGTTGACGCTTTCAATATTTAAAGGGCTTTGAGGAGAAACAGGTCTGAGCGCATCGGCCTCCGGAGGAACGCGCCCGGCGCCGGGCCAAGGGCACAACAGCTGCTAAAGCCACCAAACCGTGCCTAAGGAAGCATGAAAAAGTGCTGAATGGGCAAAAAAAACCCATCAATCAGAGGCAGGGAGCTCTCAGTAATTGCCCTGGGACACAGCTGGCTGTGGCTCGTGGCTTTACCCTCATTTTGCTGGTGCTAATGAACTCCTGTCTCACCCATCTCCAAGGGGTCCTCACCTCCCTCACCGAGTGACTACACCCAGCGTGGCCAAATGGAGGTCGCTGTCCTCCAACTGCATCTGGAGAGCCAGGCCCCAGGGGTGTGGGTGATTTCCCCATGGCCACACGAGGAGGGGCAATGATGGGGCAGGAGATGCCTCGCAAAGGGCATAACTGAGGATTCAGAGATGCTGCAGGTCAGCTCTGAGACAAAGCCAAGGTGTGTGGGAGTTTCTGCCATGCACAAAGTAGAAAACCTGCCCAGCCTGCCTGTTTCTGTCCTTGGTGTGAAGCAGGTCCAATAAGGAGCCAGATCTTCTGTGGATCTGCGAGGCTTTGTCTCATCCAAACAGCCAAGGGACCAGCTGCATAAGGGTGACTCTCTTGGGAAGCTCTTTAAGCCCAAGAGAGAATCACCTCAAAACTCCAGCAGCAGGTCTGGGTGTTTATTCCAATGATAACCACGTGGAAGAGAACAGCAGCCTCCTGTCTCTGAAAGCCCTGGAGAAGCCAAGGTGGGCGGCCCCCACCGCATCTGGCACTTCAGAGCAAGGGCGAGAATAAAAGCTCCATCTCTAGAGGAAACCTGGCAGGTGGCAGTTTCAAACCAACCAAGTTAAATATTCCGAGTGGGTCTTCAAAGCGCAGGAGCCTTTTGGTGTTTCCCAGCAGAGTTGGGCAGCACCCTCTAGTGGGATCCACACCACAGCTCTCGAGCATCCCCTAAAACCACCACACACCGAGGCAGGAGGGGAATTTGAAGCCCTTTCACTCATTAGTGTCTTGAGGTCCCGCTCAAGAACTCAGCAAGCTCCACTGACCTAGAAAGGTGAAAGTCTCCTCAGCATCAGGACTTTGTCCAGAAGGGGAAGGGATGCTGGTGGAGGTGCCAAATGGGCTGGTCTAGGAATCACACAGCAAAAAAATAAGTTCCCCAGCTAAGTCCATCAACCTTCTTCTGTCTCAGTTCTCCCCAAGAGAGTGAAAGGAGCCATAGAGCAGATCAGAGCACCTTGGGAAGGGAAGAGCGCCCTGAGTATCCAGGATGGAACCCAGGGTTAATCCTCCAGGGAGAGCAGGGGATGAGCCACCTGCCTTGGGATGGAAGGTCCCAAACTCTGCGTCTTCCCTGCATCCCTGTCCTGTGTCCTTTCTGGATGCAAAGCAGGAAACCTGGAGCAATAAAAATCCCACAGGAATCTGGCATTAAAGGACACAGGGCAACGCACATCCCTGCTCTTCCCCAGAACAAACCAGTGCCTCACTTGGCCTGATTTTCCCCACATCACGGTGCTCTGTTTTCCTGCACCAGACCAGCACACCCATGGGTGTGGCAGAGGAGAAGCTGCCCATGCCTGGGTCAGGACCACCAACCCCAGCCCTCCCTGGGTTATCTTTAGGACCACTCAGGTGGGTTTCCACAAAGAGCGGGGCTGTTTGTCCAGCCAGAATCCCGAGGCAACGAGTTCCCCAGGGCAATTAGAGGTGGCTGAATGAAAAAGATGAAAAAGATGCTGCTTTGTGTCTTTGGAAGCTTCACCTCCTTGTTCCCAGACAGGTCTTTTGTTCCCAGGCTGCAGAGCTGAGCGTCGCTGCCACATCGACCGGCCAATAACTCCGGGAGGTTTTATGGGGTACAGGACAGAACAAATGGCCTCTCCTAATTTAGTTCCTTTCTTCCATAAATCTCGGGTTATGTCGCTGTATCCTTTCCAGACACATGGAACTGCTCTCAACCCTGATGAAAACGCTGCTTTGGTGTCTTTTTGTTTCTTCTTTACCCTCCCAGGTAATTCCCTTGTGGTACAGAGGAAAGGGTGAAGCTGTGCCAGGCTCAGGGCACATTGCAGCCCTGGGCACACCAGCTGGTAGTGCAGGGATCTGCTTTGCCAGGTATGCACAGATCCCACCCCCCCATCCCAGGGACAGAGACAGCAGCACAGGGAGACACGCTCATGCCTCATTCCCAGTCTCTCCCAGCCCTGGACTGGGATGGAAGCTGGTTCATGACCCCATTCCCTATTTCTAGAAGGCTCCAGGCTATTCACCCACAGTGTGTTGCCATCTGCAGGGAAGCCACCACCAGCGTGGGCCTCTTTACAACCCCAGTCCTGCTCCAGCAGCTGGAGAGATCAGCAGAAAGACGTGGAAAAGTTCCAGGGTTTATAAATCCGAGGCCATCAGATGAAGTTAACGGGACCTTTTGCACTGACCCCAGTTTGGGCTCTTGGAGTAATGTTGCATCTCCGAGCTTTCCACGGTGTGGTTTCACCCAGAAGAGCCTGGGAGAGGTTGTTGCTCAGTCTTTCCATTAGTTTTAATAGTTTCACCACAGAAAATACAGCATTCTGAGATCCCAAAGGCAGCTGGGTGCACAACTGTGAGTGGCGAGGGAAGACTTAAATCAGCTTTTTTTCTTGATCCGGGTCCAGCACAGCTCCTGGATTTATCTACATCTCCGGGAAAGCAAACAAGAGAGCTAAAGACAAACAGCCACCTTGATTTACCAGTCAGATTAAAAGCATGTTAGCAGAGTAAGGACACATCTCCATAAAAAATGAAAGCAGAGCAGGCGGGTGGAAAGAGCAGCGAAGATGAAGCTCAGTGAGTTATCTGGGGCATGTAAGAAAAGCCATCAGCCCAGCAAAAATGTGCGAAGAGAGCACAGGAGGTGAAAACAGCAGGGGGGAAACGGGGCAGTATGTTTTATTAATCACACTATTTTACCTTTAAATGGCATCTAAGCCTTGCTAAGGAGGTGGACAGACACCCCACGCCTCTCTGTGTGGTGTAGTCACTTCACAGGAGCGAAGGGCAGCAGGCAGGTGACACAGCCCATCTCAGGCCATGGAGATTCACAGATTCACAGATATTAGGGGTTGGAAGTGACCTAGAAGATCATCTAATCCATAACCATGGTCTTGCCCATCTACCTCAAAACTGCACACCCGTGGATGCAGCAGCCCCAGCTGCTCGAGGCTTCATGGCACATGGAAGTGATGAAAACCCCTGTCCTGTCCTGGGAGGTCTGGGGCACGTGCAGATTCAAAGTTCACCCTCCCACGTAGCAGGATAGGTCCCTCCTGGCTAAGATGGGAGGTGGAGATGCTGAAGCATCGTGGTCTTGCAGCAGAGCCTTTAGCTCATTTGTTCCTCCCATCTTCTTCCTCTCGCTTCCAAATCCACAGAGAACCAAGGCAGCCACTGAGCTGACAAAGCAGAGCACTGCAAAGCTGAGAAAAGTCCAGCTCTGCAGCTGCCTTTGCAATTTTGATTCCTTCTGCCCCACACAGGGGTTTTCACAAGGGATCTTTGGTGTTTTCCTGTTGACATCAGGCACCTTGCAGAGCCTCAGCCAGACGTGGCCTGGGGCACATTCACAAAGCTCCCATCACAGACACCATCACCTGCATCTCCTGTCAGGGAGATGTTGAGAGCCTGAAGAACTCCCCTGAGCCTCCTTTAAATTCAGGATGTGTATATCTGGAAATTATTATGGTCTCATCTTGGGAAGAGGAAAGGAAAAAAAGAGGAATTCATCAAGTAAATCATTCAGCTCTCATTTTTCTTCTGATGCCTTCAGACATTAAACACGGGGAGTCACAATAACAAGAACAAGACAACTCCCTAGTCCCTCTTTCTTGCATTTGCCTTGCCCTCATCTGTCCCTGTTACCTCAGTCTTGACTTACCAGGAGAATTCTGTTTGCTTGTACCAAGTTATTCCCCTTTATTCTGTGGTGCAACTGAGCTCCAGCCTCCCCTCCTGGCCTGGAGCAGCAGCCCTGTGCCCACTGGGTATGTCCCACACTGCTGCTGGTGCAAGGCAAAGGGGATTTTCTTCTTCATGTGCAGCAAAGAGGCTGAAGAAAATCTGCAGTAGGTGGAAGGAAGAGGATTTGGATGCTCTGTTCATTTTTGGAACACATCTGGCCATCTAATGGCCCAGAGCAAGTCCTTCCTGAGAAGTCCTGGTTGTCACCTCCCAAGTCCC
>VYZU01055671.1:0-23544 GCA_013401355.1 Ceyx cyanopectus | reverse complement strand
GTACCATGGCTGTGCTGCCCACCCTGTGTGACGGGGACTCTTATCCTGCTTCCTTAGTGCTGATGCCCGGATCTCCACTGGGAATGAAGCAACTTCAGAGAACCCACCCGAGGGAACAAAGCCTCTCCAAAGAAGTGGTTTGGGAAATAACTTTGGAAAAAAAGAGAAAGAAATCATGGCAGAAAGCAGCAATGGAATGAAGAACAATGTCTACAGCTGCTCCAGGACAGGCACAGCGAAATACACTGAGGTATCCACAGAGCAACTTTTAGAAAATTAACAGAAATAAAAGAATCTCATCCCTGGCAATTCTGTGAGCTTCAGGAGTTAAGAAGCAGCTGAGGGTGAACAGCACAGTGGAGGAAAATCGTGACCAAACTGCACGTGCCATTGTTGCAAAGGGAAGATGCTGCTCAGGGAAACCACAGCCCAGGAGCCCTTTGCAGGGCTGAGACCTGCTCTGGGGATCCCACCACTGATGTGAAGCTGCTTATTGCAAAATACTCAGCTGAATGCATCCAATATTCCCACTGTCTCTGGGTAAAGTAGACAAAACCTGAGCTTTTTTTTTCTTGCTTTATTTATTTATTTATTTTTAATAGCAGATGGTGAAAAAGTCTGCAGCCCCCAGTTCTTTAATCCTTTCTGCGTCGGCTGTTGTTTCCAGACCACGTCTGGTTGCTCTTTCCTGGACTGGCTCCAGCTCATCTGTGTTCTCCTTAAGCTGTGCTGCCTCACAGTGAGTTGAAGCATTGCACCCAACAAGAGGTGTCAACACCCATGGATGCACTCCAAAGTGGCCCTTGTGCCTGCCCTTTCCCTCCTGAGCATCAACCCAAACTGGATCCCATCACCACCTCCTGAGATATTTCTTTGGGCTTATAGACTTCTCTAAAAACTTTTCCCCAGCATGGATTTGGGTGTCAGTTATCCATTCAAAATGCAGCTCTTTACTTTGCTGTTCTTACTAAATTCTGTCTAGCTCACTTGAAAGAAATGCTATTAATTTATTAAGATTTTTTTTTCTAATTATCTGCCTTCCAAAATCCTTGTGAGTTATCCCCACACTTTATAACATACTTTTTCGTCTATCATCTGGGTTCTTAATGCAAATTTTGACTGTAGGGGGATGGGTTGCCCCTTCAGATCCCCTCAGAGACTGGCAGGAAAAGTCTGATGGCAGCTTGCAGAGCACAGGTTTTCTCCCCTCTGTTGTGCCCCCCCCTTTATAACCTCACCTGGATCAGGTTTCCCTTGTTTGTTTGCAAAGTTGTTGGCCAAGATGGTGTCAGAAGCCTCCCTGGAGTGAGAATCTGTCACAGCTACGGCTTCCTTCCATCAGCCAGGCTGCTTTTCTTGTCAAAGAGTAGAAAGGATTGACAGGAATTTGCTCTTGAAAAATCCCTGTTGGCAATTTCTCTTCCCCTGTTTTCCCTCTGATCTAATACTTCTAAATTGCTTAACAATTTGTACCGGTAGCTTTCAGGATGCTGAGATCCAGGTCATGGCTGGGGTGCCCTGGGCACTGCCAGAATGCACCATCTCATTTGAGTTTTGTGTTGCTGATCACAAACTGGGAACAGTTTGGCACATTGGGTTCACCAGTTCTTTGGCTGGTGAAGGCTGGAGGAGATGAGATGTCTGTCTTCTCCCCATCCACGCTGCTCCACCACCTATAGATTTATTCTGGCCCTGGAGGGCAATCCCCTGGAGTGCCCTCTCAGGATACTCCAGAGAAGCTTCTTGCTCTGTAAGAATGGAGCAGAACTGCTGGAGATGAATTGTGTTTAGGTGTTTGGTGCTTGGCAACATTGATGAAGGACGAAGAAAACATAAGGGACCGACGTATGTTCTCAAACGCTCCAGATTGGTGTCAGTTGAGGAAGCTTTACATAGGAGCTGGAGCATATGGCACTCTTTAGCACTGCAGTCATCTGCCAGGACATGTGCCATCACCTAATTACAATTGCACACCCACATTTTGCCTTCTCTGCTTTACATCTTCCCTGATTTCCTGCAGAGCCATCAGCCATGGGTTTTTTAGGTGGAGCACCGGGTGGTGCTGGACAAGGACAGTGGGAAGAGGTTTCCCTGCAGGGATCCCTGGGTTCAGCCTTGTGTTGGTTGGTGTCTGAGAGCTTACTGGGGAGTTAATACACAACTTAGCTCCCACGTGGCTAAAATCCAGCTGGACTGAGTCCTGGGGAGAGAGCAAGCAGAGGATGGGAGCAATCATAGATGGCTGTTTAGCACATCAGCTGCTCCAAGGTGACACTCCTTTCTGCATCCTTCCTACATGGTTGTCTTAACTTGTTCTTAAAGATTTCTAGTGATGTAGACTCCTTTATTCCCCCAGCTAATCTATACCTCTGCTTAATTAACCTTGTCATTAGAAAGATCTCTTCAAGCCTTGCCTGAATGTGCTGCACTTTAATTCAACACTTCTTGTCCTGTCTGCAGTGGACTTGGGGAACTGTCTCCAAAGGGCTATTATGGCTCTGAGGACCATTGGAAGATCTTCCCTCAGTCTTTCCCCATTTCCTTCAGACCTTAAGTTTTTGGGATCTCTGATGGTCTTTATTTCACCCCTTCAGGCTCTGCCCAGTTTGTTTGCAGCCTCCAGCCATGGTGCTCTCCAGCTGAGCCCTTGCCAGCAGTGAGCCACGCCAAAGGAAGACTCCACATGCCTTAAATCCAACAGTTAAATGAAATTACCCCATTTTTAATGTCTTTTTCAGGAATTAAAATATCAATGGATCTCATGACCCAGTAGTACTGATAAAGAGGAGGATGGATACTGAGGTGGAGAAGACAGGAGGATCTGCCCATCGTGCTGGAATTTCTTCCTGCCTGTAACTGTAGCTTTCCAGTATGGGAAAAAGCTTTTATGAAGTGGAAAAAAAAATAAAATAATCTTTCATGATCCAAATGTTTTGCATTTGGAGTTTGATTTCAGTGATATTTTCAGACCTGCTTTGGTTTTATTGTATTTTGTTTTGCAAGGCTGAGAACATTTTGTGCTGATGAAATTGTTTGGCTTAATTGTGTGCTAAGAGCATGTTGATATTTATATTATGCAAGTATTAATTTTAATCTCCAATATTAATCAGTAGCAATGTAAACAATGTATTGAGTATTATCTTTGCCAGGTTGCATTTGTATATAATTGTATATTTACAACAGGTGTTTAATATTTTATATCATGTGATAATGTTTCTGTTATTGTTCATCAGGGATGGAAAAAGAAATAAAAGCTTTAAACGGCAGCCAGGGAGTTTAAATTAAACATCAGGAGCAATCTTTCTTAGAACAAGGGCAGTGAAGCCCTCAAGCATTCTGCTGGGAGTCGTGAGGAACTGCTGTGACCCCAGTGTCCCCAATCCATGCTGCTGCACCAGGTCATCACCCCAAAGCCCTTTTGTCCCCATTTTCCCCACAGGGAAGGGAAATCCAGAAGTGGCAGCGTTTGGAAGGGATTTTTGATTTAAAAAACCCTGAAAACTCATAGATTTTATTGTCCTAAGGGAACAATTTTCTTTATTTTGCAGAAAATGAAGAAGATTAACAGCAAGATCTGGACTGGCTAAATTTTCCTGTGATTGGGATGTTGGAGTGATTGAAGCAGCTTGTAAATGAGCTGCCCAGAAACCCACAGTCCAATATATCCTGCTCCCAGAGTCACCTCAAATCTAGCCAGCACTCCCTGGAAGGACTGAAGACCCTGTACCTGAGTTTGGATGATGGTATGTGCCTGAAAATCAAGGCTAAAAACCTCTGTACAAAAAACTAATGATATTTTTTTTCTTGTAAAACTGGCATCTGTCCCTCATGTCTCCAGAGAACCCAACTCAGCAGCATGGGAATCGTGGTCATTTTCACCCCAGGTTTGGAGAGCAGAAGAACCTTCATCTTTCACATAACAGCCTGGAGCTAGAAAGGTTAGTGGATGTGTCTAGTCTTCAACACACATGCTGGATCTTTAGTAGGAACTCTACTTTTGCTTTCCAAAGGTCACTGGCCATTAGGTAGGGGTTGAAGTTGCCTCCAACCAGTGGGGGAACTCATAGCACATTCGTAGACCTCAGGGAAAGACAGGACTTGAATGACATCCAAATTACTCAGACACCCAAAGTACTTTTGGAAAAGCAATGCTCCTTCCACAGCTGTTTGAGCACTTCTGAAGTTTTCTTTCCCTGTTTCCCTACCTGCTGAGTCTCTCTGGGAAGATGCCAGAAGGTCACAATGAGCTGAGAAAAGCTGGGCTGTATTTCTGATTTGTCCTCTAATGCTCAGAGATATTTCCTTTCTCGGAGAGATTTCCAAGGACAATTTCTTTGGATCTGACTCTTGATTCCCAGCACTGAAAGAAGGGTAATCCACCTTATTTTCTTCAGAAATTATTTTGATATCTCCTGGAAAGAGTTGCATAAGAGCTAAACTGCATTATTATTTTTTCACATCTTAACTGCACTTTTGGTATTTTTTGACTTTGAAACTAGAAAGATTTGGGGTTTTTTATTATTATTATTTTCCAGGAAGCCATTTAGTTAAATTATATTTTAATAGTGTTTGAACAGACATCAGTACAGGAAATAAAGTAGTCACAATTATGCACCTAAGCACTGATTTGCATTATATTTCCCCACCAAAAAAAATATATATTCGTTGTTGCTATGAAACCAGAAGTTTTGCTTAGATCAGATCATTTTGTTCTCATGTCATGGATAAAGGAACTGAATGAACAATGCACTGTTAATGGTTTTCACTTTAAATCTACTTAGAGAAACCTTTCACCTCCCACACTTTCCAAACAAATAAATTCTTTTTTAAATTGTTTTGGTAAGTTTAAGTGCTCCTGAAAGGGTCTTCTGCAGCATGGGTGGGAGAGGCAGCAAGAGGGGTGCTGGGGCTGCACGTTGACCTGTTAGTCTGAGTTTTGCAACAGTTTTTACCTTGGTTGAGAGGTGTTTTTTGCTTATGCATTAGTTCCCCTCTTCAGTAATGGGGGGACTCCAAGGGTCCTTCTTCTCCTGAGGCCTGGTGGGAGCCCAGCATGACATGAGGGTGCTAATGGTGAGATGTTCATGATGAAAAGTTGATAGTAAGAACATAATTTTTGGTTATTTTCTGGTTGCCTTTTTGAAGAAAACTGTGGTTGTGAAAGGTTCTCGTGACTCCTTGAGCTGGGTCTTTAAAGGTGAAAAAAAAAACCAAAACAAAAAAGAGGTGAAATGCTGGAATAAAATTGCCTTTGGGGGAAGATGAGTCTGACCTTGGGCAAGGCAGGCAGGTTCTCTGTTTTTTTTGGCTTCTTGTGTGCATATATCTCTCTCTATACTTAAATATCTACACATATATATTATATATATTTATACACCCTGTATATGTAAATATATGTATACCCTATAGCTTTAATTTTAGCAAGAATCCTTGAATATATGAATGTATGTATGTGTGCTGAGTATATATATGTGTACATATGCCTGTGTGTGCATATATAAAAATAAACTTATTTTTATATATATCTCTCTCTCCACACACAACTAAGCATCTTCCTGAAAAAGGACTCAAAGAGAGAGTGTTTCTCTTGCTCCTATCCTCATTTAATTCTAATTGTGGATGATGGATTGCATTTATATGGCTTCCTCTAATCTCTTTTATTTAATACAAATATATCTCTGTAAGAATTCCTTGGAAGACCTGTGGGCAGAAAGCTAATTTAGCCTCAGTACTGATTCATATTCCTTCCTCGCTGCAGACGTAACAGTAGTGGGCTTGTAAAAGATGGTGTTTGCAGAACCTCCCCCCCCCTAAACCTGTTCCAGGGAGCAGCTCTGGGGTGTCTCATGAACCCCCCATCATTCCCCTGTTATCAGCAGGAGGGGGGGGCTGTAAGAAGAGCTCCTGTGTAACAGCCCCTGAATGGGAAACACGACACAGCAGCCAAAACTGGAATGAAAGTCTCTTTTTAGCTGCTGAACAGAAGATAGGAGTTAAAATATGCAAGTCCATGACAGAGCCAGAAAAATGTGTGCTTTGTTAAAATTAACTAGTGAGGGCTGTTCTCCATCCTTCCTCCCTCCACCGCCACTGTAAACACCACGGCTCCTCTCCAAACAGGAGCTTATTTTGGGGTTTACCTTGTGTGAGATTCAACCCTGACATCTGATGCTTGTGTTGGAGTCACTGAGTGCCACTAACTGCATAAATCTCCCTGGGTATCTAGCCTGTTGTGTGTATATATTTGAGATGCATATATTTATTTTATTTTATTTTATTTTATTTTATTTTATTTTATTTTTTTATTTTATTTTATTTTATTTTATTTTATTTTATTTTATTTTATTTTTTTACAAGCCTTTAGCTGTTCTGTTTGCAAAACAAACTTTCAGTCTGTGAACTGCGGAAAAAAAATCAACAACAACAACAAAAACAAGTAGAAAAATCAACTGTGGGTAAACCTCAAGTTGTTTGGAGCAAAGTGATGCTGTCTGTAAAATCCAAATGTTTCTGGGACTTTGCTGGTGTGCATTTCCAGGGATTTGCTGGTAGAGGTAGAAGTCATGCCATGAATTACCTGCTTCACTAATGCAGTGCTTGTGGCAAATTTACTTTGTCGATTTAGACTGAGCTGCAGGGAGCCTGAGAGAACAGCCCCGAATATTAACGTGGTTCCTACCACTGTTGCTTTCAAGAGGAGCATCATTAACTACGACATAGCTCATTAAAGCAGGGATGAAAGGAGAGGGCAGCTCGGAGTGAGGGGAATTAACCCAGCAGGGAGCAGGGCAGAGGGGTAGAGATGAAGGGTGGGGGAGTACCCAACACGCTGATTGCTACGAGACATTTACAGGTAGTCCTTAAAACTTTGGGAAATGCTTTTTCTACTCAGGCAGCAGGATTTTCTTTCAGGCTCTTTGCAAACTCTGGCATTAAACTTCCAGTGGTTATACTGGTTAAACTGGTGGCCTTGTATAGATACAGGGAAGACAGCTGAGGGGTGGCACCTTTCCCTTCTGCATCCTCAAAGACAAACACCCATAAGAGGGTGTCCTCACCTTGGGTAGGAAAGGATCAAGCCCCATGTCTCTCCCCAGTGCTAATTCCTGGCTGGTTTGGATGTGCAGGAGCGGGATTAAAAGTTGCACAAAATGCAGCTGTTGTGATCAAAGTGAACTTTTGGTTTTGTCACACTGGGCTGAGATCCACAGTGAGGATGTTTATACCTCCACGAGGTTAAATTAGCATCATTATCCCTTTACGAATGAGTAGATATTATCATGCTGCCTCCTAAAAAAAAAAAAAAAAAAAGCAATTACTCTATCTATTGGGCAGTACATTAAACGACACCATTTAATTACAGCCTAATTTATCTCTGAATGAAAAATATTTAAAATTACTGTACAGTATCTTATTCCTTCCAATTACTGCAAATCTCTGCCCGTTTGCTGCCACAGATGAGCTCAGTTGGCAAGCCAGCCTCACACCCCAGTGAGTGCTTGGCTTTTTCTCTCCTGTGCCTGGTGAATCAGCTCCAATTTCAGCCCCAGCAGCTTGATTTCTGTCTTTGATGGCCTTTCCAAGCTTTAGTGGAGGTGAGATGTTTTCCAGCCACCCTTAAATAGCCAGGGCTGAGCTCAGCATCACTGAGCCTTGCACTGGTGGGTTAATGGTTGGACTGGATGATCTTAAAAGTCCCTTTCATCCAAAATTATTCTGTGATTCTATTATATCCCAGTCCTACTGAGGCCAAAGAGGAGTTGATGACCACTTCCCTGGGGTTAGGATTTCTCCTAGGGCCTCTGGTGAGGTCTCCAATGTCAACCTGGATGGAAGCCAAGCTGAAAGATAACAGTGGCCCATCCTTTTAGTCCCTCTGGCAGGGTGACATCATGCTCCAAAAGTTTACATTGCACAAAATTCCTCGTGTTTTCAGCCACAGAAGCTAAACCAATGAAATAATCATGGGAAGATTTGCCAATTTGGCATAAATTTGGGCAGAAAGAGCTGTTGCTGCTAGCCAAGGATACAGATAATGTGCTGTCCGTGCTGCTAACCAGTCAGGAGAAATGCGACTGTTTTACGTGTGTGTGACTAATGGACCAGGAAAATAGGGCTTTAAAATAAATAAATAAAATATCTACTCCTCTGGCCATATGCTCTGGGTTGATGTTATGTCATGTCCCATTTACCCAGGCCACGTCTGAAACCAGCAGCAAGAGTGTGCAGGAGACACCAGGGCCACGGTGCAGCAAAATGATTGGGGATTTAAAGAGAACCCTTCTTCATTTGAAAAAAAAATAAACCCAAAACACAGACAGAGAGAAGATTAAATTATTAAACTGAATTTATAATGCCATTTCTGGCAAGGTCTGCTGCCTGGAAGGGCAGCCATGGATGTGGTTGGGTGCCACCATCATCAGATGATGCTGCCCATCCAAAGCCAGACGCTCCCCATTGCCACTTGGGCTCGGGACAAACCCTGGGCTCTTGCCCTGACTTACTTTAGCCCAGCAGAAGAAAACCAAAGTGCTTGCAAAGCACTTTCCCATCAGCTTTAAGAGCTGGCAGAGGTGCTAAGTGCCCTAACGACACGATGTTTGCCACCAATGCCCTGTTTGCACAGAGCTGTGGGAAGCGGGAGAGAGGATTTCACAGCTTTGGGAAGACAAAGGGCAAACAGTGCTGAAAGAATAACACTTTTGTGCAGCAAAGCAGAAGATATACAGCTGCCCACTGGAAGCTTTCTAAATAGATGATGGCCATTAAACATACAGTCACAGTCCTGCAAAGTGCAGCGTGAGATTATTTCTAGAGTTATTCTTTTCTGTGATGTTGGCATCTTCTGGGCAGCCTGAAGTGGGGCAAGATGTTTAGGGAAGGCTGGAAAATGGATATAGGCAGAGTTCCTGCTGTTTTTCCCCAAGCTACAAGCATACCTGTGTTCAAGATGTTTTCTTCCAACAGAGATACCATCGCTGATTCATCTCAGGACTAGGAAATATTGAGGCATCACTTCAGGAAGGGGAGGAAAACAAACCCTTTTCCACGGGCTCCTCCAGCTTTGTGCCACTGCCAGACCTGGCTCTAGAGCATGGATTTGAGCACACACTGAAGTCTTGGCTATTTCAGTCCTCAAGTGCTTTGCTCAATAGTTTTTGCCTTAAATAGATATTTAAAGTTAGGCCTTTTCCAGCTTGGACCCAGCACTAATGGACACACCAGTGCCTGGAGAAGGGCTTTTCTGACCAGAATCTCATAATGCTGTTCAAAAAGGGAATGAGCTGCTGATCTGCTCTTAGCAAAGTGTGATGAAAAGAAGAGAAAGGGAAATATTTTAATTATTTATTTTTTTAAAAGAAAGGTAAAATGAAAAAGTGAGAAAGAGGAAAAAGAAGGGGAGAGAAGGTGAGGGAGGGAAGGGGGGAGAAAAGGGGGAAAAAAAGGGGAAAAAAAAAAAGAAGACTGATGGTAGAATACACCCTTTTGCATGATGCTGCTTTCATGGTTAGTTGACATATACAAGATGTCAGTGATGGGAAGCTCAGGCCTAAAGCTTTAGTGCTCATTTGCCCTTATCAAACCAACTTGGATTGTGGTGAGGTGTGAATTAGGAGCCCAGAAGCTACACAGTTCACAGTCACAGCTACTCAGAAACATCCTGGAAACTCTCTTCTAGACCCCAAATCCTCCTCCAGATGTGAAAAAGATGTTGTAGACCCTGTGTGGGCTAAACTCTGGTATCAGAAGCTCCATACTTGTGGCCATCACTGAACAACTCACCAGCTGGGTTTCCTTGTAATGAAAAGAACAATTTTTCTTTCCACATTAAGCAGCATTGTTGTTTTTCTTCAGTCTTACAGTTTCTTTCTTCATTATGTCTGGGAAAAGGGAACAGAAATATAGACACAGGAGAAACCTGACAGTATTCAGCTTAATAGGGAATCTGGGGCAGTATTTTGCTCTTAGAACTGTATCACAACTCTCATCTTTATTAGAGAGGTTGACAACTGTGCTTATTTCTCTGTGTGATAAATCTGCTGTAGTAAGAGGCTGTTCCCAGATGGTAATAGCTGGCATATGGGAGTACACACATATATAAGCAAAACATCCCTGTCCCCAACAGGAGCCCTCAGCAGGCTGGGCAAAATGCCTTCCATTTTAATGGTATGTGAGACATCACACGAAATGCAATCATTCAATAAAAAAATCACAGGGAAAGTTATTTTCAAAAGAACTCTTTAATTAAAGAACTTTTTCTTTAGTCTGGAAGTTTCATTTGGTCCTGGAACAGAAATAAAAACAGATAATAAAAGTCAACACAGCCAGTCTTAGCAACATGAAACAGGAGTATTGGGAAACTGGGGGGGGTGTGTGTGTGGAAGAGAGAATGTAGGTTGTAAAATTCTAATTAGCTCCTGGGATTGCGAAACCATTTGATTGTTTGTTTTGGAGGGGTTTTTTCTTGGTCTGCAAACACGTTTAGCATGAAGACACAATGAATTCAACCTGGGGAAACCCAGGCTGAATGCTGAGAACAGGCTTGAGAGGGAGGTGTGAGTGGGGTGGGGTGGGCTCACAGACCTGTCACAGCTGTAAATTGTTTTTTTGAAGGAGATTAAATCTCCTGCTCTTCATTACTGAGTGCTGTGTAGGAAAGTGCTGGCCTCTTTGCTTTGGTGTTTGCACTCTGGATGGGAGGTAAGCAGAGCTGGGAGGTTTCTCTCCTTCTCTTTCTTTTACTCCTGGCTGCAAATAGAATTAAACACAACCCCCATGCACTTTGCAAAGCCTTTAACTTAAAATACTCTCCCCAAATCCGGTCAGTTTTATTTTGCCAAGGGTGTTTTTTTTCTAGCAACTTTGCTGCTTTTGCTTTTTTTTCCCTGGGTCTCTGCTCAGAATCCCCTTAGACCCGTTGTCGGGGTTTGCTCCAGGGATCACATCTCCTCTGCCCTCTGTCTTCCCGCTCCTTCCTAGCACAAATCCTTCCATGCCACTACAGAAATGTGATATATATTGCCTATGTGCTAGATATTGTCTGTGTATGTGATTTGTGTGCTATATATGGTCTATGTTCTCTATATTTACATTCAGTGTAATTGTTAACGCGCATCAGTATACTTATTTTTTTTTGCCTGGAATCTCCCAGTTTTGGCTTATTTTACTAAGGCAGCTCCTCAGGGGCATCTTCAGGGGATGCAGCAACCTGCAGCCTGCAGAAGGGCGAGTTGTTTTTCCGAGGTAAACAGTCTGCTGGGCACGCTGGCTCCCGCTCAGCCCGTATTAGCGTATGGATTACATGTAATGCAACCCATTATGCAACGCAGCCCGGATTACAGCCTGATAAACTCCGTGTAAGCGCGAAGCTTTGTCAAGCCCAAGCCGTCTTTAGCAGCCCTTGAGCGGTAGTTACTGATGCGAGGCTGCTCGCACATGGTCTTTAAAGGCTAAGACCCCACGGGTTTTTTTCCACTGTAATAACCCAGGGAGCTGATCCATCAGCTCTCCCTCCCCAGGGACAAGCCTCGGCATGAGATGCCCGTAACGCAGGGGAAGGTGTTTGTGGTGTTTCAGCTTCTGGGGCACATCAGTGTCTTGAGGTTTCTGCAGCATCCTCAGGTCCTCAGCTACATCTTCCCTCCACTCCAATGCTGCTACCTGATCCAGAATTACACAGGGTGGGCAAGGTCTGCTGTAAGATTATGTTGTCTGCATGACCTTCTTTTTTTTTTTTCCTTCTTTTTCCCCAATCCAATTACACTGTCTGCTTTTTTTTCTCCAAGCTACATTAGCTCCATCTTTTGCCTTTTTGGAATATCATGGTAATTGGGTTGGAACAGAGGCTTTAATTACCAAAAGCAATAACTTGCAACTGCAGTGGCACCAATTATTTCTTTACTAAACACAGAATTATTTAATCCAAGGCTGGATTCTGAAGCTAGTGGTTGAGGGGAAGAGGGATACCCAACAAGCCCAGCTACAGGACATGTGCTTGTTGGTGATAATCTGGTAGAGGTGCATGGGCAGCTTGCAGTTCAGGTAGGATTTTTGAGGGTTAGGAGGTGTCATCTGATAAGAGGTGACTCTATGCAGGAATCAGTCAATGTTAGGATTTCCCAAGGCTGAAGTTTAACCTTCTTGAAGCTTCCCTGAGCCTGTCATGGAACTGGAATTGCAATGGTCACTGATAAAGGGAGAGCTGGTGGGGATATTAATCTTCCTGCTTTCAAGGTTAAACTTAATTAACCTCTTCTAGGAGGGATGAAGCACCAAAGAGTTACTGGTTTCCATCCCTTAGAGCAAAATGGATTTTTTTGAGCCCAACCTGCCCAGTCAGCCTAGCAACACTCAGGATCTCTGTTTTCCTTTCCCAAGCTGGGACTGAAGGATGCAAATAGTGAAGTGACTGATGAATAGAGGAAAAGCAAAACTTCCTAGGGTGGGGAGGAGGACTTGGGGTTGTCACCACCTCTCCAGTATGGCTCAGTGGAGTGGAAGCTGCAGAGCAGATGCAGTAAAATATGCTGGGTCCAGGGGAAATGCTGCTCTAAGCTGTTGTAGTGTATTAGGACCATACAAAGCCAGGCTGTGCAATAGGGATGGAAACCTCTGGGCTGCAAGACCTGTTCTAATCCCTGACCTCTGTGCAACTAATGCAGGAGATTAAGGGAGTGAGGGCAGATATTCTGCCTCTGGAGACTGGGCCACTGCACCCCACGTTGGGTTGTGTCCTCCCAGGGAGCTGCTATCAAAGATGAGGAGAGAGGGAAAGCAGCAAGGAAGCATCTCTGGTTAATTGAATAAGAGCACAGGTGTCTGTGGGGATCAGATCAGCCCTGCATGGGAACATGAGCACCATGGTGCTGGATTCAATCCTTACCCATCTCCTTCAGCAGCTTGCACCAGTACTGGCTGTTGCCAGGTGATTCTGGGGAAGGTGTAATAAAGTCTGGGAGTAGTCAGACACCCCTACCACCCTCCCAGTGTGTTTTCCCCCTGTTTTTTAAAAGTTATTAATAATAATTGCAACTGGCAGAAAATGCTGCATTTGTGGCTGGCCACTGAGGTGGTGATGTGACCCAGGACACTATCAAAAGCATGAGGGACACAGTGGAGTGGGCTCAGAACCCTGGGCTGCCCTTCTTACTTATGGGGACCTCTTAGTGTCCCAGCATCTTGTCCAGCAGCATGGCTACAACCTTAGAAAGTCCAGCTAGCTCAGGGAGGGGAGTGAGGCAGTGACTGGAAGCACTATGCAACATTTCTTTTGTATTTGAAGTTCTCCCTGACCCCCTGCAGCTCATGCTCAGCAGGTCAAATCACTTTGTCTCCTGCTAGCACTTAAGCCTGCTGAAGGCAGAGCTGCAGCCACTGCTCTGTACAAAGCCATGTTCCTAGAGGACATGTTTTTTTCCAAGCTTTTCCCTCCAGCAAAGACAAATGATGGGTGAAGCTCAGGAATGGTCAGCTGCAGTAGGGCCCCAACACATGCCCCTGCCTCAGTGGAGAGCCTCAATACCTCCCTAGCTTTAGGGCAGGACCTCATCTTCTGCCCTTGCTCTCACTTTACTGTCCTCCTTAATATCTGGATCCTCTTGCCCTTTGCAGAGCAAAGGGCCCATCATGCTGCTGCAGACACATCTTGTGTTGAGCCTCCATGAACACAGTTGTGCTGCCAAGATGCTCAATTATTATTTCTTTTATTTATTTATTTTCATCTAGAAATAAGATCCATCTTTTCTTAGATCTGCAAGGCAAATTGAGCGGAGGAATTGATTACCATGGGCATGAAACATCTCTTATCTCTTTAAATCCATAAAAGACTCTCACTGCTGTAGTCACAAAATCCCTGTGAAGTCCCTGAGGTGTGTTCTGCTGGAAAGCAGAGATGCTCCTGGCGTTCATCCCCTTGAGAAACACCAAAGCCTGTTGCCATCTCGATGCATCTCTGATGCCTCTTCAAGTCAAAGTTGTGATTTTTGACTTGAGTGGCTGCACATTGCTCCAACCAGCAGGAATTTTCTCTGGCCACAGTGGTGGAGACCACGGAGGCAGCTGGTTTTTCTCTGGGGATGGGGCTGATGCAGGTATCACTCAGTTCACCATCAGTGCTGATAAGTGGGCACCAACATCTCCTCAGCTCCCCCATGGCACCGTTCATCCTCAGCATGCTGCTACCCACTGATCTGAAATGTACAGGGCTTAGTATCCTAGACTGGCTTGGGTTTGGAAGGGACCTTTAAAGGTCATTTAATCCACTCCCCCTGCCATGGGCAGGGATATCTTAATCTAGAGCAGGTTGCTCAGAGCCCTGTCCAACCTGGCCTTGAACACCTGCTGTTGCTTGAAAACTACACTTGATGGTAGGAAACATCATAGCCAAAGATGGTGGTGCCATATACCAAATAGATATGTTTTAAAGGGCTTTATGAATTTTAGTGTATGCATTTAATATACATTTTAATGTATTTTAAACTGTGCAAAGTTTCTGACCTCCAGGAGGTGAGAGTCACCATGCCCTTGTGCATTCAAACAACTCTAATGTTTAAACTCTTGCCTTTTGCCATAAACATCAGTATCCCTCACTGGTGTGTGTGTGCAGAGTCACACAGAGTACTGCAGGCACCAAGCATTAGTTTCAAGCTGGGCTTTGGGATACTCTGTGTTGGTGACCAATCCTGGGCCATTAACAATTGCTTCATTTTCTTTTTTTATTTGCTTTCCCTCAGGAAATTATCAGCAGCCTAAGTGGATGCTTTCTATATTTTTATTATATTTTTTTTTTCTAATGTATTGTTTGTGAGCAGAACCAAGTGGTGAGCAATCTGTGTACTCCAAACAAGATAATGCAATGATACAAAGGACCCCCTGCTTGGCTGGAGATTGTTGGATAATATATGGTATTCTGGAGAGATAATAAGCCAAAATGGAGTTTTTCTCCCTGCAGCATTTTACATCAAGTACTTAAAGTAGCCCTTTGTGGGCAGAGAAGTCAGAGGTGGTATCATCTGACTGGCGAACAGAAAATACTTGAAATGGGGGGAAAAAAAGAGCTAGTCATCGAGATGATTTTATTTTCTGGAGCTTGCGAGGCTGGGAGGCCGCGGGATGAAAGGAAGTGGAGGGAATAATTGGAGTTATAAAGTGTGGGCAGCCAGCTTGCTGCTGGGAGAGTTAATAAGCTAGATGAAAATTAAATCCCTGGCCCCAGAGCCCTGTATGAAGATGCTCTCCCTTGTGGTTTCTCTCGCTGGCTGTCAGCAGGTATTAGGAAATGGGATGCAGGGTGGCGTGGGTTTTTCCATAGAGCATGTCAGGCCAACCTGCTCTCACCTGACTTCTTTCTTCCAAAGGGAACAGACTTTCTAGGCAAGTGAAACAGAGTGGGTGCAATCTGCCTGCCTTCCCTAAACCAGCAGCAGTGTGCTGGGAGGAGATTACAGCAGGAGTTTAAGGGTCAGAGCTGCTGTTGTGGGACAGGGAAGTGCTGCCAAAACATGGGGATGGGTTAGTGGGGATATCTAATAGGGGAAAAAACACCACCTTGCAAGGAGTCAGCTCATGAATTTGGGAGATGGAGCAGATATTCTGCTAAACTGGGGGCTCAGGAGTGCAAATGACAAGGAGGATAAAGAGCTTGGTGTGTTTGCTATGGGAACTTATATGTGATGCTGCTGGGGAGAAGAAAAATGTGACCCTATAGTTTAATAAGCAAAAGAGAGGTGAGGAAATAAACTTAAATGCCCTGCAAAATGCTGGGGAAATCTCTTTGGGAATGTGCCAGCAGGTTCTGGTCTTTGCCCCAAAAAAAGGCTGAGTTTGAATTGCAGCAGGTGCAGCAAAGGATTGCTGGGTATGATAGGGGAAAAGGGGTCTATTTTAGGCAAGGAGATGAAAAATCCTATCTGTGTTTGGCCAAGGAGGTTGGGAGAGGACGTGATGCCTGTCTATAAATACAGCAGGAATGTAAACATCAGGGAGGGAAGAAAACTGATTTAACTCGAAGGGCGATGTCAGCAGAAAAACAAATGGCTCTGAACTGGGCAGGAAAAAATCTAAGAGGAGATCAGCACACAGGTATAGGATCCTGGGACAATTGGGGCTAATGGGATCACTGGGGGTGAAAGATCTCAACACTAATATTGAGGCAGAGCTTGTTAAATTGATGAAAGATGTGACAGGGCCATTGCTGCCAGCAGCAAAGTGGGGAATAATCTGGGAAATCCCTTTGGGTGAGTATTACTGTGAGCTCCCTGACTTACATTCACAGTTTCTTTATGACCCTGAGCTTATGGTAATATTAGTAGGGATTATTAATAGCACCACTTGATTTTTAAATTTTATTTTATTTTCCATGCCAATGTCATGTTATTTGCAAAAAAAAAAATAAATATCTGAAAATCTTCTTGTAGCAGGTTGGGTGGATATTAAGATGGGTATTCCAGCAAGATCTCTGCTGTGTGTACAAAGGAGGGGCAGCACTGCAAAGTCACCCCTAAATGAGCTTGTGTGGGTCCTGTGCTGATGAGCAGGAATGTTATTAGTCCCTGAGTCTTCAGCAGAGTTAATGAGCCCATGCACTTGTTGGGTGCCTGCTGTGCCACTGAGCTGTGTCCCAGTGATGCTGGGAGCTCCCAGGTCTGCTTTTAGGAGCTTGCAGGGGGTGATAAGACTAGCATGGCTTCAGCTGGTGTGGCAGGCATGGACTGGAGGCTTTGATGGGGTCTGGATGTTGCAGAAGTGGGCAAGCAGAACTGCAGGCTGTGCCCTGGGGACAGGGGAGGCAGCAGGAGCTGGGAGGGATTGGGATGAAGGATGCTTTTGGTGAGAGATGCTCAGCTATGTCCGAGAGAAGAATGTATGGGGAAGTGTGAGCACAGCAAGGCCACTCTGAGCTGCTGTGTACAGCCCCTGCTAAGGGAGCCACAGAACCACATTAGTGCTTTATGAAACAGCAGCTCAGAAATGGACAAAACTGGCTGCTTTTTTTTCCACCCCTCCAGTTAGTCTGAATATTTCCTGCAGGCAGATGAATCATGAAGTCAGGATAGGCCCTTGCAGGGAGGTCTGTGGGCTGCCAGCCCCACTTGGGATTTGGAAAGGGTCACACGAGGGAAGCAGGAGAGGCTTCCTTGGGGGGGAAAAGGGCATTTGTATGGCAGCAGGAACAGAGCTAGTAATGATTTCCCTGTGTTTTTCCCTTGGGCATTTCAGTTTTGTTAATCAGACGGAGCTTGCAGATCTGTTAATTCACTGCACTGGAATATGCTTCACCTCGTGATGAGGGTGTTTGGATAAAGCCTTTGGAAGGCTGGGCTGTTTGGACACAGAGGGGTTTGCTAAAGCTTGTGCAGGGTCACAGCGACCTAATTATGGTTTAAGGGAAGTGCTGGTTCTGTAAATGGGCTGGGTTTCAGGTAAAGGAAGAAGGTAGCTGGAGTGTGCTGTCAGATGTATAGTGTTAAATGAGCATGGAAATTAGATGGCTGTCATAAAAGGGCAGGTCTGAACAGTTCCTGAGAGCTTTCCCCAGAATGATGCTTTTGACTTCTGCCACTTGTCTAATTATGGCAGGAGAAGGAGGCTGGGAGAGTTAATGAACTGCTGATAACTCTGTGCCTTGGAAGAGCACGGCTTTGATGCTGGCCATAAAGAGTGATCATGTCACTTAGGAGCCCAGCTCCAGCAAATCTGTGCAGCAACACAAAGTTTAGCATGGCTGCTGGGAAGCACATGGCTAAAGCCACCATCAGGCCCTGTGGGGTTCATGTTTGGTTGAAAGTCAAGGTCAGTGTTGGTTGGTGCATGTTTTTTTTGGCAGGTCTCATGTCTTGTGTCCTGCTGGGGCTGACATGGGTAGGTGAGTCTCTCCTGGGTGTATTTATGTTCAAATCTAAGGTTGCTTGAGGAGTTCCTCTTAGCATCTCTCAAAATTCTCCCCAGGAGCAACCCAGCACTCAGGGTTGGCACCAGCCATGGTGGAGAACAAGTCAAGAGGCATCTTCCCATGCTTGGCTACACCCTTGGGATGAAGCAGCACTGGTTTTTTTCCTGCCTAAAATAATCTTGACTATTAAACATTAAGCCTTAGACCTTCTCAGCCATTTGTTCCCTGTGATAGGATGAAGGTCACAAGCTGAAACACAGGCAGCTCCACCTCAACATGAGAAAAAAACTTCCCTGTGAGAGTGACAGAGCCTGGAACAGGCTGCCCAGGGAGGCTGTGGAGTCTCCTTCTCTGGAATCTTTCAAAACCTGTTCCTGTGTGGCCTGCCCTGGGTGATCCTGCTCTGGCAGGGGGGTTGGACTTGATGATCTCCAGAGCTCCCTTCCAACCCTTACCATTCTATGATACCAAAAGACTGCTGCTCTAAGCATCTGTGAGCATATCAGTCCCAAAACATTTTCCTTTTGGACTCATTCTTCTGAACCAGACATGAAAAGCTGTCCCGTGCACTCTCCTTGATGCTGTTTCTCATCTCTCCTGCACCCTTAATCTTTAGCTGCACATTTGTCAGTGCCAGGGCTGCCCCTCTCAGTGTGTCTGTGCAGTGAGGTCCTGGTGTTGGTTACACCCCTTAGCAGGAATAGAAATTCCCTTAAGCTGGAAATGACATGAATAAACCCTTCAATTGCAGCAGCCCCTTTGCTGCTTTCCCGACTCCGATTACAGCAGTTAGCAGCCCTGTAATTGTCACTGTAATTGTAGGGGACTTGGAAACCCCTGAGCCCTGCCAGAAACATAACTTAATCTTTTCTGAGATGTTGCTTTTTGGGGATGGACGTAGGGATTTGCTCTTCTCATGGTGGCAGGGAACTAACCCTGAGCTGGCAGGGAGGATCTGGGGGTTGCTGCACCCTCCCAGTGTGAAACACAGAGCCCAGGTAAGGGCAGCAGGTAAGCTTGTTATAGGGGCTTATTCACCAGCTGGACAAACTGTTCCCAGGTAGATCTTCTTTTTCATTAATATGCCATTAGCCTCGTGTGCCCTGCTCACCTCTGGCTGCATCACTGTCTGGTGGAGAGATTGTGTTTCCAGCTCAGCCTGTCCTTAGCATTGCATTGCCATTGCTCCTCACCTCCCTGGCCAAAAGCAAGAAGTGAGGCAGCTCAGACCACCTGGCTACAGCCACACCAGCCTGTCTGGGACTGGAGAGAGGTCCCAAATGTGGCACTGTGTCACAGTACAAGAACAAGGCTCTCCTGTCCCCATGCCAGGTCCAGGTGAACAGCCCTGGCTGATGTGCCATGAGGTGAGAGGGACTCTGCACCAGCAGGGACACAGGCTCTGTGGAAAAACACCTCCTCACTTTCCACAACAGCCATAACTTGGAGGTGACAAGTAGAGAGCATAAAGTCACTATTAAAACTAAATTACACAGAATAGCTATGGTTGGAAAAGACCATTAAGATCTTCAAGCCTGACCATTATCTAACTCTACTAGGGTCATTACTACACCATATCCTCGAGCACCATATCCAGATGGCTTTTAAATACATCCAGGGATAGTGATTCAACCACACTGCCCCTGAGAGGTGATTGATGCCCCAGCAATGGAACCATTCCAGGTGAGGTTGGCCAGGGCTCTGAGCAACCTGCTCTAGTTGCAGATGTCCCTGCTCAGTGCAGGGGGGTTGGACTGGATGACCTGTAAAGGTCCTTTCTAACCAAAAACATTCTATGATTGACTACAAGAGATACCAAAGGTTTCTGTGTCTTCTCTAGGTGTGCTCTCCTAGCATCACAAATAATCCTAGAAGGGTATTTGTGAGCTTTGCAGTGTGTTGATGTGAGGATGGGTGGGTGACAGAAAAACCACCTCAAACAGCAACATAGAGGGGAAGGACTCGGGGCTGGGAACCTATGGGGTTCATCTGGAGTATCTATCAAACTCCTCTGAGAAACTGAAGCCTGGCAAAATCTCTCCTCCTGTGTCATTCTTTCTTAAATGTTTTCTGTCAGTACATTTTGTTCTCCATTTTCTTCGGTATGTAGTGAAGTGGGAGATTTTATAATGATTCACAGTGTTCTGCTGAGCAGCTTCAAGCTGCAACCAGGGAGTCTGTTAAATAGGCATCCAGCCCGGAATATTTTGTACACTATCTAAATGCAGCACTGTAATTAAAAGACATGCTTGAAATAAATGACACAGGGCTTGGGATTTGGGTTTTTGTTTATTTGTTGGGGGTTTTTTCCTCCCTTTTTTTTTTTCCTTTATCCCTAAGGGACATGGAAAGAGGGGTTGAAATTGCACTGAAGTATCAAAAGGCACACCAAGCCTGTTTGAACAAACAGTATTCAACAATGTGGGCTGACACAATTACTTTCAAATGCTAGATGTTCGGTTATCACCCAGGGAACTTTGTGTCTGATTAAAAATAATTATTGCTGGCATTAAATCTGTTTAGAATTGCTTGGTGCAATTCATCTCCTATCGCACGCCGCTACCATATGCCTGGTTTGTTGAGTGGAAAAATGTCTCTTTCGTTCAGATAAATAATGCTTTGTAAATATTTAGAGATGAATGTTCTGGATCAGCGAGCAGCTATATTTTTCTGATGATAAATATGTGCAAATGAGCTTGTTTTTGGCGGCGGCTCCCTTTGAGGCAGGAGCTATATGGGGCCAGATTAATCCCTACGTAACTGCTCGGGGGCTGTGCCAAGATGACTTGCCATGGGGATGACAGAAGGGTCGTTTCTGCTGCTGAGTGAGGGGGCAAAAGTAACTTTTAAAAGATTTTAAATCTATTCAGAGCAGTATCTGCAGTGCCTTCTAGCCAGATGTGGTCGCAGGTACCTGGATGTTTGGCAGCTGCTGTGGATTTCCCTCATTCCTACTGCTGAAATCCCAGCAGGACCCATGGGACATGGGGAAGGGCACAAAAGCATTGTGTGACCAGATCTGACCTCCTCCCCAATGCCTGGAAGGAGGGTTTGCTCGAGGAGAGGGACACACAGGCTTCTCAACATGCCCCAGATTCCCACTAGCCTACTTGTCACCATCACGGGCTCTTGGGCTGGATGGGACAATAGGCCACTGCTCCTGAAACCTTGTGGTTATAAGGGAACCAAAACTTTGCATCTTTCCCCTCTTAAACATCAAAAGTGCTGTGAAGAAACCTCTCAGTTCAGTGCCAGAGAACATATTTGCTGAAGACACACAACCACCAGTGCAGCTGCTCTGGCTGGGTCTTGGTGATTCATGGGAAGGGAATACAGCGAGGGCTGTCAGAGGGTACATGGAGTGTTTAAAGAAATATGGTTTTCACATGTTGTGTTTTGTCCAGAGGCTTTAAGCAAAATGAAATTTCTCTTGCTGGTGAGATACTGAGCTTTGGGAGGTGTGGGAGTTGAGCCAGATATCCCCCTGCTCCTGAGATGCCTCCTAAGAAGCCAGGATCTTGGATAGAACATCCAAAATATGAATTTAATTCCTTTGTGACACGTGCAGGAGGGGAGATGCGAGTGCCAAGCTCGCTGGTCATCTTCGCTGAGATCCTGCCACCTTTTCCTTCTCCATCCTCTTTCTTCCAGGCAAATGAAAAGTGGCAGGTCTCAGTCCTGCCTGGCTCAGGGCACGCTCTTTGGATGTATTTGCTTTGCATTCGATTAAAACAGGGTGGCAAACAACGGGCACTAATGAATTCACTGCTTTATGATGACAATACGCTTCTGAGTCCTCCAATTGATTTGCAGAGCAAGCTGATAAAAAGAGCAAACCTTGCATTATTTACCACCCCGAGCCCAAATGTAACGTCTGAATCGACAGAGCTTGTTTGCTTTTTAAAATTCAAATGAGGATGACAATAATCTCCCTTCCGGGAGGTTGGCATCCCCCCTCCCCCAGAAGGGGTTTTACCCAGATCTCTCAAAAAGCTGTTGTGGTTTGATGCCAACCTGAAGGACCTGGTGTGACTCGTATTCCCATGAGCTCCAAGGCCTGCACTAATGTAAACAGGGGCAGATGCAGGGACAAGTTGCAAAAACTCAAAACCAGAGTGAAAAGGCTTTTGACAGTCAGCTGAGTCATCAATTCCTTGTGGTTAATTAGACATAGTTTCTAATTAATGTAATTATTTATCTTGGAAAGCAGGGAGACTGGGTTGTTCTGAGGGGTGCAGGGCTTGGCTTTGACATGTTTTCTGGGGATACCGAGAGGGAGGATGGGTGGGGAATGGAGGTTCATGGTTCCTCTGGGTGTCTGGCAAAAAAGAGTTAAAAAAACCCCAGAAATAGAAAAATAGAAGCTATTGGGAGGTCAGTGTCTCTTCTGGTGCTCTGGGGTTTCCTCTGTATTGTCCCATGTGCAGTGACAGCTGTGGGATGGAGGGGGATGGGTGGTGGGAGCCTGGCTGACCGTAAGCTGAACTGAAATCAGCCCTGTGCAGGTTAATAAATATAATTTATTTATTTTTAAAAGGTGGATTAAAGAAATTCCTTTCTCCTTCTGGAATATCAGAGACTTCAGGCCATGCCTCTGCCTCCACACTCACCCCAAAAGAGAAAGGAGCAAACCCTTCCTCTGCTTTCTGCTTCAACATTCAGCATCACATTCAAGCCTTGACCAAAGAAGCCATTACAAAAGCAAGTAAAAGCCTTGATTTAAACCAGCTTGTTTAAATATTTTCACACTCCCTGTGGTTAGATTCCAGACTTTTACTCCCTGATTACTTTAACCTGGGAAAAACAACCAAAAAAAAAAATGCAATATGTCGTGGGATGAAAAGAAAGGCCTGATTCATTGATGAGGGCACAGCATCACTGAACACAGGGTGCTAGTTTCCCCAGGAAGGCTTTTGGATCTTGAGATGCCCTGCCTGTAGTAAATAAAAACAACCAAAGAATGCCAAGGAATGGGGGAGATGATTTTGCCTGAACTAACAAGTCACAGGATGCTGTTTGTGAGAGTGGCATTTGGGGGATGCTCCCAGGCTGCAATTAGCAATGGCTTGTGGTTACTAATGAATAGTCAGGGCTTTTGGCTTCATTAAATTATTTTTGGTCAGGATCCTGAATGGATTTGGGGTTTCCTGGGCACCCCCTTCCTTGCACACCCATAGCAAGGGGTCGGGAGGACACTTCCCAACATGTTTCTCCCTCTGAAGTGGTGGCTGTGGGAGGGCAGGGGAGGCTCTGAGGTGGAGCTGGCTCCATGACTGACTCCAGCATCACCCACAGATTATTTATGGTCATTACTGGCTTCCTGCTGCAGCCAGCTCCTGGGGTCTTTGGGGCATCTGGTGCCCCAGAGATGCTCAGCAAGTAAAAGCCTCCCAGCATTCTCTCCTGGATATCCAGACCAATATTTTCTTGTTTTTTCTGCAGCCATGGACCCCTTCAAAAGCCAGAAACTTTGATGTCCAGGGAAGACACTGTGGGGATCTGCCCCATATCCTCCATCTGACAGGTATTTTTGTCCTTCTCCCCTGTTGCTGATGACATCGGGCCTGGTTGAAAGCCCATCACAGTCACAAGCACCTCTCCAGAGCCTTGGATTAGGCACAGGATCAATGTTTTTTAAGGAGGAGGGAGGCAGC
>VYZU01055655.1:1221-21127 GCA_013401355.1 Ceyx cyanopectus | reverse complement strand
TATCTTCCCAAGTTCATTCAAGGACAGAACCATATACATAGGCTATGTAGAAAGGATCCAGAGAAATAACTCAGGAGTCCCCAGGTCCTGATGACGATGGAAACCTCACTGAGACTAGGGCAGGAAAGGCAGAGAGTTTGACTCATTGAAAAATATGTATCATGGGAACTTTCAAATGGACTATGTGGAAGAAACAGCAAGAATATATAGCACAAAGACTAGCAATAATTCACAAAAAGCATGGAAATGTAAACAAGACAACTCTCTGGGGATTTTTTTTCCCAATATCACAAACTTTCAAGTGATGAATACACATAAGGCTTGGTTTTGAGTGGCACATCAGACAAGATACAAAAGCCTAATTCTCATTGAAAGCTGATGATGTTAATCTAAGTTATATTTAAACTGGGTGACTTGAGAGCATGTCCAAGACTTCAGTCTCCTCAACATACCCTAACTCCACCATGGAGCAAGGACCAGATATGAATGTATGTTCTTCCTTCTCCAGAGTCTGTTTTCTATGGATGAGAAACCTAACTATGTAGGTGAGACAGGAGACAGCCATCTTCAGCTAACCTCTGTGTGGCAACCGAAAGACAAGGACTTTGGGCCAAAGAGATCTGCAAAGATCTCATAAAAGGGCTCACAAAGTCCATTCTTCTCCTAAACTCAAGGCAATGAGCAGTGTCTTTTTTCAACCTTGCCTCCCCAGTCTACCACTTTAACTAATTATAGTTACCTTCACTCTTGTTATACCCATTTTTACCTGCTTGTAATTTCTTTGATTGCATGTTGCCACAGCAGTTCAAACTATTCAGCAACTTTTCTGCATCACCAAAAACACCTTCATCCAGTGCTGGGGCATAGTCATAGTGAAAACCTACATCTCAAGCTTCAAGCTTCCTTTGGGCAACATGCTACACACAGAGCAAGCTATACACTTTTATAAAGCAGAATAAAATAGAAATTAGGACAATAGCTGGGTTTATATAGGGTAGAGATCCATGTGAAACAGTTCACTAAAATCCTTTCTACTCAAGCAATGCGTCAAATATTTTTATACTCTAAGGGTAGCTTGGTAGCTCAGATAAAAGAATAGGCTTGTGTCACACTGTCATTTATTAATTTTATCCCCATCAATAGAGGAAACTTAGGTAGGCTGGTAGAATTCAGCCCAGCCAAACTAAGCAGACAAAGTGGGCACAAACCATGCCAAGAATGGGCCAAGACGGTCCCTTGGCACAGGGCTGGGGCAGCTCTGCAGGACAGTCTAGCAGAGCCATGTGGGGTGTCTGTTAAAGGTGCCTGACTTACAAGACATGAATTTGACACTCATTCAAGAAGGCAATGAGTCATGAAAACAAACTGCTCTTGGTGCCTTACTCGGGCAGTGAAAGGAAGTCAAGAAAGAAAGGTGTCTCACTTCCCACACTCTGGTGAGAGCAGCCTGCATGGTGGGGAAGAGTGAGCACCACCAACTCCACAAGCATTATCTAAATATTCTGACAGAGTTTTCTGGGGTTTTATGTTTTTGGATTTTTTATTTTTTTTTTTAAAGGAGGAACTAAACCGGCCATCCCAATCCACACACTGTAGGAGACAAAGCACACTGATGGTTCAGTTACTAAACACACTGTGAATTTTCACAGTGGATCAGCAGAAAGTTATGAAGCACAGGTGTTCCTGTAATTGTGATACATTGGGAAAATTCATACTGTTAAATGAGCTTCAGCTTCACACTTCCACCTGTGTGATGTGGAAATGTACTATGGGTACACAGGGCTATAACAGACGATATGTGGGAATGATTACTGGCTGGTTCAGGACCTGCTAGGGTTTATTTCTCTTAATTTGTCTGAGTGTATTATTTCTGCATTTATATTTACTACCGTCATAAAGTGGGAAATGTGGGTTATACGTGCTGGGTGAAAATAATGATAACACATGAAAAACAAAGTTAGTACACTGAATGGAAGAGAAATTCAGAAAGCCTGTATGCCAGAGGAAATCTAGGGAGTCTTTAAGAAACGGTAAGTATTTCAACAAGAGAATGAAAGCAGGTTTTTTTCTCTTCATGTTTCAATTCTACTTCTTAGTTTCTTGGGGTTTTTTTTGTTTGGTTTTGTTTTGTTGTTTGTTGTTGGTTGTTTTTTTTTATGGAGGGGGAAGGAAGAGATGATTCTAGAATGGGAAATGTGCAAAATGCTAAAATACAGAAAGATGAGGTCTGGAAGCAGGTGGAAGAAAAGATCCACTTGGATTACCTGAAACTGAACATGAGAAACAAATGGAAAACATTGGCAGATAGCTAGATTTATTTTCCCTTAACAGGTGTTAAACTGAGAATTGGAGAGGCAGAATTTCTTAATTTTCTTCCAGGCCTGTCAGAGCTTCTCAAGCAAGTGTTTCAGGATTATAAATACCAAAAAAAAAAAAAAAAGAAGCAAAGATCAAATGAAAAGGAAGATGATTAAATATACCTTCCTGCATGCCTTGGAGGTGTCAGCTCTGGTGTTTGACAAGGAATACAAATTCTGACTACTCATGAGAGAGTCTTTCAAGCTGTCCTGGAGACAGCAGGCTGCTCTTTGCTAAGGTTAGCTGACATGACAGAATATCACTAAAATAACTACTTTTGAGAAATATTCCCCTTTTAGAACCCATAATCATCACCTTGAAGTGACACCTTTAAGAAAGTGAAGACTTGAAGGCAACATCTCAGATTTTGCATACACACAGCACCTTGCCTTAGGCAACAGCTTGATGCTCCATAGCTGGAGTTTCAAAGTGGCCTTCAAAAGTAGCCCCAACTGATAAGAACTGTCAAAGGGACAACTTATTCATCATGGGAATGTCAAAGCAGATAAGTGTTGACTATAGGCACAGCCTCTTCCCTAATCACAGATAACAATACCTCTTTTCCAGGGAATTCAGTAGCACTGGGAAGAAAAAAAAAGAAAGGCTGGAATTCTGTTTTGGCAAGAAAGATTTTCTGAGCAGACATGACAAATGCAATCACTTCCATGTATGCTGTGTGACAACCATTAAATATCTCATTTAACAGGGCTAAATTAATCTAAGCCAAATATTTTAGTCACAATTTTTTTTTCCATCTGATACTGCCATTTTCTTACAACCTAATCTACTTAATTTTTCACAACACTCACATATTTCCCCATATTTAACTCCTTTCTGAGACTGTTCTTTCTTCTTTCTGTCTCTCCATCATTCCCCCTTCTTTCTTACCCTTTGTTTCTTCCAAGAAGAGTTTCTTCCAAAGAAGACTTTCTGCAGTCTTCTCCCCTCACCCTGTCTCCGCTGCAGCTCATTACATTTTGTACCTATGATAGTTCTGGAAATTTTAAATTCCACAGCTCAACTGCCTTTGGGTGACTCCTATTTGCATGGACTCCTCCACTTCTTCATCTCCAGTAGCTCACCCAGCAATATCTCACTTCCCAAGTGCTCTTCTTGTCTCAGCTTGGAAGGTGAATGCCTTTCTCTTTGGGTTTGGTGGACTCAAGCTATTTGGCCTCATTGATCTCTCCTAATCCTGAATAAATTCACAGCACAGAGCGACTTAATCAACAGAGTTGAGTCATTTAGACCAACAAAAGTGATACTGGTAGCATCAAAGAGAAAGAAGATGGGGGTTAGAGGGGAAAAGCTCCCTTTGCCTCATTTCCTCTCTCAGCAAGTGATGTACTCCTGTAGTACAGAAGTGGCATTGCTTGTCTGTGGTCTTGCATACTCCTGGCCTCATCAAATATTGAGACAAGCTCAATCTTTAATTCTGCATAATAAAGAACCAAGTAGACACTAACTTTATCTCTTTATTGACTTGAAGATTATCCCCACAGGAAGTGGTCAGAGTGGTTGGAATCCATGTTATTTACCAGCTCAAAGTCAAAAGCTCCTCAGATGGAGAAATGCTCAGAGGTTAAGATATTACCAGTATTTGAAGTATTCATATTTATTGATCAATCCAGTCTTTGAAACTATTTTAGCCTTTAAACCTCTTCCCTCCTCCAGAAAATGTAATCATAATCAACTTGAAAAATCATTCGTTTCTAGCTTGTAATAGATCTGATCTGTGCATTTTCATTTCAAGCCTATTGGCAAGTGCTGAAATGTTATCTATTTACTTTCTGCTGTTCCATTGGTTGCTGGCCTTCTGTTGCAGACCTCCTCTCTGTCCCACATCTACGGGTCCACCTTGTTACCATAAGTTTCTACCACTCATGCTCAATTCTTGTCCTCCCACTCTTGTTCGGTGTCATGGATAACTTTTTCCTCTCCTATTCCTCATAGTCCATAGGATATTATTTACTCCCAGTTCCACCAAACTTGTTTTCAATCTTACATTCCATATTCCTTTACCTGATTTCTGTCATATTTCTTAGCAACTGGAATAGCTTTCTCTCCTGAAAGTACTATCACTTCCATCACACTATACAGAATAGAAAAGGGGTGAATGGAGGACATCTCCACAAGGATCAACCTCATATTTCTACACATAGGGGTTAAAAGAAAATTGTAGCTCTACTAACTTAAATCCTACTGGGGAAAAAAAACAAACAAACACAAAAAAAACCAAACAAAAAACATTATAAGCACTGTGGGTAAATGCAAAATCTAAGTGTGTGGGGGGAATATATACATATAGTGGTGTCCATGAGAAACTTTCTATCACCAAATAAGGAGATTCTCACATTAAAACTGTGAGAGCTGGCCAACTGAACCAGTATCAGGCAGTCCAGTGAGCTTACAGCCTTGGGACAGCTATACTAGCCTCAATTATATGAAGGCTATAATGGAAACCCTTTCTATACTCAGCAGCAAACAGTGTAGAAGGGAAGGAGGTCTCCACAATTCAAGAACCTTTTTGTGTTACTTGCACTTTTTTCACCTCCCCCTTGTGCTCCACCTCCTGCTAGTCATCCAGAAACCATGATGGCACATTGCTGCCATGATGAGAAGGGTGAGTGGTGTCCAGGTGCCACTAGGATAACAGCCTTGGACAACAGATGGTTATAATATTACTTTACACCCTTGGCACCACAGCTTACTAACTAGACTGGTAAAATCCCACACAGCAGTTTGAAGCTTTCTTGGGTCTCCCATTCTCTAAACATGGTCTGTAGACGCAAAGTGCTGTTCTCATGGCAGTCAGAGAATGGGTTTAATATAAAGTACACCTCTCCTTACCCAAAGCCAAGCTGCGTTGGGTTTGTCCAGCCTAAAAATAACTGTATGCTTTGCAGAGCTTTTAGAATCATCTCTGAAAATGTACAGAAAATTCAAGAAAAGCTACAATATAGCATTTTTTATTCCCACACCCGTTTTTTTCAAACAGAGGTTCTTGTAAAAATTATTGCAAGTCCAGAAAAACCTTTAAGTAGTAATAACACCAGGTAAAATAATTTATAGCAAATTGTTCCTAAGTCTCATTTTTCCTAACATTATCCTTCTATTTCAGATACATATATATCTTCTGTACTTCGTCCAGGCCTTCAGAATTTGACATTGTTCTCAGAAAAATAAATGGGATGGGAAATTAACATAAGTAAATTTAATGAAATATATAAATTTGCCATTGCCTAAAAACAAACAAAAAAATAGGTAAAAAGATGAACGTTAAAAGAACGTCCACAGACTCTAGAATAGGATATAATCAAAAAGAACTCATTCCAGTGATTTTTCTGTTCTAGAATTCTACCACAGGTCTGGAAAAAACAGACCGAAGGAATAAAATGAATGTATTTCTATACAGGGTTTGAGCCATATTTTTTTCTTTCAGTTGTTATTCAAGAATCTTAGCACAGTTCTTAATTGTAACGTTTAAGAGCCTTTGTTGCTCCATTGTGTGTTAAATAATGTCATTACAATTGTTATGCTTACACACCAACTTTTGCCAAAATCCCCCACTCACCGCTTCTTCATTAAATAACAACAAACCGTGAGGGTTAGTTCTGCATCAGCACTTCAATTTCCTCATGAAAAAATTGGCCTTCTTTTCTCTTGGCTTACGAGCACCCCAACCAATATCACAGCAAAAGGAAATAACAGCGCCTGCAACAGCAACCTGGCTTTGCCTGCCCGTGCTGGGTGCCATTCTGACTTGTGCAGCCCAGGCAGTGCTCCACGCTCCCCACATCACCTTTGAGGAGACAGGACAAGGCCTCAATCTCCCCAGTTGACTGGAAAGGGGATGGTATGTGAGCACATTGGGTAGTTGGGTGCAGAGAAGCATAGGTGCTACAAAGAGGTGAGGAGACAATCATTGCATCCCTTTTACAGCCACTTTTTCTTGTAAAGATAATGACAACAGAGAGGGGGATAAATGACAAGCACTGAATGTGCAGTACAGGCATCTTGTTGCTTCCCAAAACAATGTTCTAATCACTCCACAAGGCAAGAATGTTTGGACCTAGCCCCTACATGTCTTGGTAACTTCAGTAGGACCCTGTGCATACACACCTTTAACATGGAAATGTGAGACACCAAGAATGATAGCTGAGAAGTGACAAAAGCCCTCAGCTCCTGAGCTAATCACTTCACCAGATCAATCCAAGAAGACCTGCCTCAAAGATGTCAAAAGAAAAAAATGTCACCAGCTTCTAAGGACGCAGGATTGGCCCAAAAGCCAACTTTATTTTTTATTTTTTTCTACCTGTTATCTAACAAAAAGCAAAGGGAGATTTTCAAATTCCCTAAGTGGAACTTGGTGACAAATACCTTTCACACATTCCTTTTTCTGGAAGAAGTGAGGGAAGGTGGTTCACATGCTAATCTTCTACTGCTGGAACTATAGATCAGATGGCAGTTTGGTAATTTTTAGCACAGCTCTTGTTTAGTTCAACACAGACACAGAAAGTGAAGCACTCATTTGCTGACTAGAAAATCACAGTTGAGGTCGATTGATGAAGCAGTGCAAAGAAGCCTGTTCTGTCCCCAGCTTGTGGATAAACAATACCAACCATCACCCTTCACTAGTTATATATTCAAGTCTTGAATATTTAAAAACCCAGCTAAGCTACTATATGGCTTACTAGCGATTTGTAGGGAAAGTGTCAGATTATTTTACATTTAGTAACACTTGAAGCAGCCAAGCTGCCCTATGTGTCTAACACAGAATAAAATCATTACAGAGGAAGAAGAAGAAAAAACTTAAAAAAAGAAAAAAAAGAAACCCAAGCAATACCAACAGGCGCATTAAATGATAAACCATGGAAGTGGATTTTCCATTACTCTGTAAAACCTTAGGAGGCCATGAGTTAACTGAAGCAAGCGGAACAACAACAACAACAAAAAATGAAGCAAGGAAGGTACCATAGCTACTTTCTTGAAAACAAAACCAATCTTTTCATTCCTGCCATTTGTTAGAATTCTTCCTCCAGGCAAGCTGGACAGCTGCACTAGTAGGTTTTTTAGTCATGGGTTGTAAGCCCCACCTGGCTAGATTTGTTTAGCAGACAGCTGGCAGAATGAAATAAAAAAGAACAGGGACATACAAACTGCTTCCAAAACAAAAAAGCTGAAAGAATACTTTCTGGATGCTTTAGCTTTCACTGAGTTTATTGGGTGTAGGTTTAGGGGAGATTCTTCCCTTAATTTTTATCGCCCCCCATCTCTCTTCACCCCCAAAATATTCAGAAATGCTGAAGTGAGACTGCAGGCTACATCAAGCAGGTCAAAATGGAAGGGAAAAGCCCCATCTCAGGCAATTTATTTTGTACATGTGCATACATATATGAATGTATATCCACACACACATAGTCTCCCTCAATTATGGTTTACAATTCCCCTAGACTGACATTGGTTTTAAATTAACTTCTTATTATTTTCTCTTTTTTTTTTCTTTCTTTTTTGTTGGCATCTTTCTTCCTCTATTTTCTAAAGCCAATAAGATAGATTTTCCTCATCTGGAATGTTCTTTCTAGCTTAAAGATAAGAAGGAGTTTAAAATTGTGGGAATGGCATCCCTCCTGCATCTGTTTCTCTCACAAACCTATCAAATATCTAATTTTTGGCATTACTGCTGGCTCCAACAGGGGATGACATAAACCAGCTTTGTGGTTACATGTTTCACTTTTAATCTCATGAAAATGAAAATCAGTGCTGAAATGTCCCTTTACATGTGACAATGTGGGACTCTTTTCCAAAAACCAAAGGAAAGGGGCGTTACCCTGGTTAAACCTAATATACAGCATATGTATAAATTTGCTTTTAGTTTGGATTTAGCTTGATCCTAGCAGAGCATTTCAGGATTTTTTCCCCCCGATTCTTATTTTGTTCTGCTGCAGAGATTTTAAACAATTTTCAAAGTATCACAGTCACTACACAAAGGAAGATGCACAATAAACATAAGATAGTCATCAGCAGATGAGCAGGCTGTTATGTGACAACAAATCTTCTGCAAGTAATACCATTTTCCACACAGCTATATGGTCACATTCCCGTAACATGTTTCTGTAGTTAGTGTGAAGGGAATCTGGTTTTTGCATGACTTCTTTATTAAGAGCTAATGTAGTAATACTGGATGTACGACTACAAACCAAGATGGCTTGGATACTGCCTTGATTGGAGAAACTTTATGAAAACAAACTCCAAATGCTTAAAAATAAAAATCTGCCTCAACCTTATTTGAAAGGAACATGTGAGAAAAAGAATATTTAAGATTATGGTATGTCTCAGTACCTATGAAACCCAGATGATCTGAGGTTAAAAGAAGCCCAAGCTAAGCTGAAATGCAAGCCTACTGTTCTATTCCGTAACAAATATTAGAGACAGGAAGGCCCTGAAAACAATCTAAGCCATTACATAGTACAGCACTCGCCTTCCTGAGCAGAAGCTGTTCTTGGCTGCTCTCCATCTCTGCCTATACATCTCCACTGAGGGTAGACTCTGTGGAGCCTGGTGCGATACGTGCGTTTGAGTCCGCGCTTTACCAAAGACGTCGCTATTGATATCGTATGATTCAAACGGGAGGAAGGAGCCCGTAGGACTTAATCTCTTGGGCTCAGGGAAACATAATGCCCTCCTCAGGGACAGAAAGTGGGGCCTGTCCACACTTCCATCATGCAGAAAAATCATCTCTCAGCCAGCGGGTAAGCAGGAAAATGGCACTTGGAGGGGCTAACATCAGTCGTTCTAGGTGCCTTCATGGTCACTCTGGACAGTCTAGTCTTTGCAACAGCTTCCTGCTTCACTTAATGGGTATTTCATCAAATAAACGCTCAACTATTGGCTTAGAAAATACACAACCATGCACCTTTTGAGGTCTTTCTGTTCATCCGTTGAAGTCAAAGCCTACCAAATCCTCTGTGTTTTCCCACGCGCCCCTCCCAGGCTCCATCTGAAAGATACAGATACAGTGATTATGTGTATCTCACATTTCTCGGGTTAACTCTCCAAGAGTTCACCCTGCCCTAGATGAACCTGCAACTCTGCCAACTTCTTCAGTAAATAAAATTGATTCTTGTTTACTCTTTTCAATAAGGAGGATCACTATGAATTTTAAAAGGCTTACCCCCCACTGCTAGAAACTCTCCCTCCTTTGGCTGCATGAGCTCTGAAATACAGAAATAGAAATAAGGCTCTATCTAAACAAAAAGACCATGAAGAAGAAATTCCTCATCCTTAATACTTGCCCAAACATCCATGCTTTTTTCTTCCCATGTTCCTCACCCCAGCAAGCACTTTCTACATTATGAGAGATCTGCCTATAAAACTGGTCTCTGCTTTGTAGCTGGACAACTGATGATGGCAGAACAACAGAAAGTGTTTCATATTTATGCTGGAAGATTAACATAACTCATTTCAACTCTGTTGAACGGACACATTTGACTCGGGAGAGAAATATTAAAAAAAAAAAAAAGCCACAACAAAACCCACAAATGCTGAGGGAAAAGAGACATCAACTCTTTAAAATATTTCCTAGTATTACCATTCATATGGCATAAACAAACAGGCAGAGTGCATACATATTGGCCCCAGTCCTGCAATTTGGATGACAAGGGAGATCCTTTTGCCTAGGCAGTGCAAAACTAATTTCACCACACTGGCACATAATGCAATGTGATTGCTCCCTCAGTTTTATATTACAAGGTCAGTGGAGCAAAAATTTTTGTGGTTTGTACAGTACCAAGCACTCCAAGAAAACTTATTATATAATGATGTTATATTTAGCATAAATAACCCACACCTACTATATAATATGGGGGGAAATACTTTATTTGTCTGACGTAAGCTGCTCTGTATGAAGGACAGTTTGCAGAAAACCAGCTTTTGATAAAGAATTTCGCTCATTTCTTCTAGTACAAAACTGACTTTCCAGAGAACTCAAACATTTGGAAACTTTAAACTGAAGTATTGCCATACATGAATTTATTATTTTTTTTTGAGCATCAAAGAAGCAAATCCAGAATTCAACTTTTAACCACTCTGACAAATAGAAAGTTACAATCTGGCTAAACCATGCAATATTGCAACCCTATTAATGCTTAACTGTTGATTACTTCAGTAAGCAGAAGACACTGCTTTTCCTTGACTCTTCCAATGGACAGCATCACCCAGACCTCTTCAGAGATGCTCAGTTCAGTCTTGCCCAGTATAGAATGGGTTGGAAATGTTTAAAATAAACACTTGAAATATCAACACAGATTCTACTCAGAACAGATCTACTCAATATTATAAAAAAAATATTTAAAAAAATAAAAATACTTTCAAAACAATTACAGAAATTCTGTCAGCATGTCTATTTACCAAAACACAAGTCTATAAACATGATGGGTGTTCCCGTAACCGCCTCAATAACAAAAGCTCATGTTTGGCTTTATACAAAGCTATGCAACAACAACATACACTNGACATCAACTCTTTAAAATATTTCCTAGTATTACCATTCATATGGCATAAACAAACAGGCAGAGTGCATACATATTGGCCCCAGTCCTGCAATTTGGATGACAAGGGAGATCCTTTTGCCTAGGCAGTGCAAAACTAATTTCACCACACTGGCACATAATGCAATGTGATTGCTCCCTCAGTTTTATATTACAAGGTCAGTGGAGCAAAAATTTTTGTGGTTTGTACAGTACCAAGCACTCCAAGAAAACTTATTATATAATGATGTTATATTTAGCATAAATAACCCACACCTACTATATAATATGGGGGGAAATACTTTATTTGTCTGACGTAAGCTGCTCTGTATGAAGGACAGTTTGCAGAAAACCAGCTTTTGATAAAGAATTTCGCTCATTTCTTCTAGTACAAAACTGACTTTCCAGAGAACTCAAACATTTGGAAACTTTAAACTGAAGTATTGCCATACATGAATTTATTATTTTTTTTTGAGCATCAAAGAAGCAAATCCAGAATTCAACTTTTAACCACTCTGACAAATAGAAAGTTACAATCTGGCTAAACCATGCAATATTGCAACCCTATTAATGCTTAACTGTTGATTACTTCAGTAAGCAGAAGACACTGCTTTTCCTTGACTCTTCCAATGGACAGCATCACCCAGACCTCTTCAGAGATGCTCAGTTCAGTCTTGCCCAGTATAGAATGGGTTGGAAATGTTTAAAATAAACACTTGAAATATCAACACAGATTCTACTCAGAACAGATCTACTCAATATTATAAAAAAAATATTTAAAAAAATAAAAATACTTTCAAAACAATTACAGAAATTCTGTCAGCATGTCTATTTACCAAAACACAAGTCTATAAACATGATGGGTGTTCCCGTAACCGCCTCAATAACAAAAGCTCATGTTTGGCTTTATACAAAGCTATGCAACAACAACATACACTTTTTTCAAATCCTTTTTTTTTTTTCCCCACTCCAAGCAGAGAGTTTTATCTGGCAATAACAACTGGGCTCATTTCCTTCAGCACCTGTATTTTCTGAGAAGCCAGTAAAACAAGTACTGATTCAGTTTCATGTCTGAGTTTTAATGGAATCTCAGCCCCAACTGATGTGACGTTGGAACCAAATTATTTACATTTTAATTTAACTTATATCTCATATGTTTAATATCAGCACTGTTACATCCCCCAGTGCTTTATGGGACATATACTGCACCAGCCAACTTGTAACTTTATGCACCATGATTGCATATGCATGGATTGCCCCAGACTTTAGGCATGTAGCTAAAATAACTCATTCATAATTACAGAAGGACTTGGAAACTTAATCTTCATTCTCTATTTCAGCTTCATTTTACCCCAGATGACCCCAGAAATACATAGTTTGGAAAACCGTTCCGTATTATTTTTTAGATGCTTCATTTGTTCAGCAAAAGTAATATAAAACTGTGTCCTTCATCCACGTCGAGTGAAAATGTTCATTCAAAACTGATGCAAACGTGACTTGAGATGTAAATGATGCCAAATGAATACTATCAAAATATAAGGAATTATGGGGATCTTGATTTTGAAGTACAAAGGCTACCCTGTAATGATGGCAGCTAACCTCTTCAGCTTCAAGGTAGGCAACATACTTGTTGAACATGGGTCAGTCTGACTATTTTAACCCAAACTATACTTCATCGGATACATTTTGGTGGATATCAACCAGGAGACCCAAGTCAGTTGCTGGAATTTACTATCCCAAGAAAGAGTGTGCAAAAGGACGCTAGACTATGTGCACAGGCACATGTGTCACCAACCCCTGCAGTATAACTGGGTATTTACAGAAATCATTTCCCAGAGCAAAACACAAAGCAGCTCTTCTTAGCAGACCCGGCCGCGAGCCCGGCGCTGGCGCCGGTGTCCGTTTGAAGGCAGCACCCATATCAATGTTGTAATGAGAGTCAAATCCCATGTAATTTACACATTAAAAGGAGAGAGCAATGCATGAAAAAATCAGTTTGGCTAATGAAAAAATCAGTTTGTCTAATGAAATTAAAGTCCCTAATCAAATATTGGCAGGAAAGATATTTAGAAACTCTCCTAATGTCATCCAGCTAATTCTCCCATACTCTAACTAGAAGGGAAAGCAGTTGACTTTTATTCCCTGATGAACCTCCTGCCCTCAAATCACCAGAAACACCCCGTACTGAAGAGTATAATTAAGGCAGATTAGGGCAGATTTAGCTGTCAGCTATACCAGTACAGCACAGGTAATTCCTTTTACTTCAGAGGTTGCATGACAGCCCAGGAATCCCAGCCCAACACCCCAGGTAAGTAAAGTACCTTCTGAAGAGGGTTTTACAGTAGGGATTCCTCTGAAAATATTTTTTACCTCACCTGATTTGTAAACCTCCAGCAAAACAAATCTCAAAGTAGACACTGTCAAAGTAAAGGGGAACCTGTGCTCCTGGGTTGCTGCATCTACTAGGTTAAACTTGCACTGTTAACTTCCAATTTTTTATCCAGAAGATTTTAAGGAGCTAGTCAGTTAAATTATTAGTCCATAAGACGCAAGAAAAACAAAAAGAAAACCATTAATCAAACAAACAATCACCAAAAAGAAGTTGGAATTCACATTTCCTATAGGGTATTAATTTTCCCATCACCCACCAGCCTCTGTTATTACCCTTCTTAGGTCTTACCCATCATTTTGTCTTGGCTTTGTCCTTCTTCTCTTCCTACTTTCTTCCACTATGCTTGATTGTATCACCCTGCTTTCTCATCATCCCCAACCCCAGCCAGCAGACACCCCTTTGTGCTTCACTCTAGCTCAGAGTCACGGCTGATCCATTTCACACACTTGTCCACCATTCTCCTACCCTTCAGTCCTCTACACCCTTCTTCCCTCTTGTGCTTCATCTCTCTCCTTTCACCTTCTCATACTGCTGAGGTTTGGGGAGGCAAGTGTTGTGAAGCCAGGCAGATCAGACTTGCAATTCTCAGTTCTGTTGAGAGCCTCACCCAGACCTCCAGCAGCATGATTCAAGAAAACCCTACAAATGAAAAGTCAAATGCTTGACTAGTGTCTTCACTTGTGTAGAAATCATTCCTTAAAGGAGAAATTTCTTCTGACATGTCACATACACCTCTCTTTATGCACTATACACTTATTTTTTCTCATTACATCTGAAATATCTCTAACACAACAAATTCCCACAACAGGTATAAGGTTGGTTGGGGTTTTTTTAATAACAAGATCTGATATAAGGCTTTCTCAAAGAACTGCTGATCCCCATTAAGTCATTGCATCACATACAGAATATTCCAGCAAGAAGAACTGGGAGAGGAAAAGGTCAAACAAAAAAATAAAACCAAATATTATTTTTAAAAGATTACCATTGACCATCATAGTTAGCACCATCTTGCTGGGCAATGCTTTATTAGTAGGCTGCAGTTTTGATGATGCCTTTTTTTTTTTGTGGTAACACTTTATTTTAAGTATCTTATCATTATGAATTCATTTACTATTGATTGTGGTGGCTCTGATCATAAAGAATTAATTTGGCACGCCATGAATGTCATATGCATTCACATTTAAAAAATTGCTTTAATTTGAGATTAATTAATATGGGAAAATGTTATTGCTTTTATAATATCACCATCTTAATAGATTTCGTTTTTTTCAGTGGCTCTGAAGCCCACTCAGTACTTTTACAAGAGTTTATTTTTACACAAGTTTTTAAAAGAGAAGCCTGTTTTATTTCTTCAAGCTTTTGAGATTAGGGTTAAAAAAAAAAAACCCAAAAACAACAACAAAAAAACCCCCCACCACACACACAAAAAACCCCAACGTCCTAGAGTGCCTAATGATCCCAGTTCTCAAGCATTTATTGCACTAAGTAGACTAAGCAGGTTTTCCTACCTGTTTGATGGCACTGAAACAAGCAAAGGCAATTTCAAGCTTGCACGTCTTTCTAGTCCAACAGCAAGACTTGTGCCTTTGACTGAAGGCTGGCAAACAGGAAAGGGATTACCTGTGACTTCAAACCCTCTGTAGATATGTCAAAATACACTCTGAGCAACACACTCTGAGCAAATTGAGCCTTGACTAAAAACAGGTATGTGCTTTGGATGCTATGTCTCATTGCATCTGTTACAGGCAACGTGTCAGCCACGTCTCCATCCGGCTGCTTCTGACTGTGATGCAACATGACACAGTTTGATAACAAAAGGATGTAATACACCATAATGACTCCAGGCAGGCAATTGCCATGCGATGGGATGTGCTGCCATGGAGTAGCAGGTGACATACCTCTTCAATCAGTCATGGACTTAATCGCTAAAGCCTCCAGTTTAGGTTCACTTTGGAAAAAAGCCTAAAAGTCTTGATGATTATTTTCATCTGAATGTTTCAATATTGCTTCCTGCTGCACTTGCCCTGGATTCCCTTCACTGCTGCTGAATTTCCAGGTAGTAGCTGAAGCTGTACCAGAAAAACCCCAAACAAACCAAAACCCAATCAATGCCTCCTGTCTGGGCTACACACAAACTATTTTCCTTTGCTAAGGAATATGAATGCATTCACCCTTAAAAAACTAACAAAGGGAATGCTGCAAAGGTAAGAGGCTATTCTCTATTTGTGCTATGGAAGCAATAATGGAGATTTACAGTTCTTCGATACAGCAAAGGATTTCCCAGAATGCTGACTAACTGAACCACTCTGTACTTTATTGATGTACCAATGCACTGAAAACACAAGTTTATTAATAAATGTCTTAAATGAAGCATAAGATGTAGAGGAAGTCTGGAGAAGGACACCCTTTCTATAAAAAACAGGGAAGCATGGAAAAAAAACACCACCAACAAAAATATATAAAACACACAGTGTACGGGATTGAAGAAATATGATCAGGAGATTAACTCTGGGGATAGGGAGAGAAATTCAAGTGCCTGGGGAAAGCACTAAAGAGTGCAGGGAGATCTATGGGAGGTCTGTGCCTGCAAAACGTTACCCCTCCTGTTTCTGATTTGTGTAACTTTAATCATCCTGCCATTTAATTAATTTCTTTTGTAAAGAATGTCACAGATGTAAAAATCTACTTCTCAAAAAAGAAAAAAAAAAGAAAACACAAACCAAACCAAAACGTGTGTGCAAAATTTCATACCCAGGTTGTATTGCAAGCAGCACTGATGAAAAGCAAGCTCAGGGCCACTGGAAGGAGATAAGCTCCACTGGTACTTCTGAGCTCTGCTGTTCCCACATCCATGGAGCATCCTCTGGGCATCACCCCTCATGCCCCGGGTGTGCACTGAAACAGCCTCCCCTATTCAGAAACCAGCAGATGTGAGGATGAAGCCACCCTCCCATGCATTTGTTTTGCCAATGGACTTTCATTTGCTCGCGTCTCAGCTGCCAGTCCTCTGCTGCCGGCGCTCAGCAGGACAGAGCAAAGCAAGAGGAATAGCAAGGGAAAACGTCCCTGCATCTTCCCTTTCAACTTCAGGCATCGTGGGGAAGCGTATCAACGTGTAGCAGATGTGCTGAGACCAAAGTGATCTCTTCCTCATGATTACAGTTGGTTATACCTGGGGATGTGCAATTTAATTCAGGCACAAATGTGCAAAGGAGAGTGGTACTAAAGTAAAATAAGTGGTACTAAAGGCTTTGTTCCATGCACAGTAATATAGTGTTTTATTTCACTAGACCTGGCTCACACATAAAGAAAAGAGGCACAGTTTGATACATGCCTTCTCTGATGAGCACTGCTAAGTAAGTGTATTTGTTCTCAGTGTTGTTGTCATAAATATCATGAAATTTCTTATTTGAAGTTGGGAACTAATGATTCTTTCTCCTTAATGTGCTGCAGTGATTCTGCACCCTATTGTTTTCTACCATTTGAGAATGCCCAAGGATGTCATTATAACTTCATGTATCAATATTAAACCTTTGCAAACAGTCGACTAAATGAGCAGTTATCTTTGTTTCCGAAAATAAGTGTACCTTTTTTTTAAAAAAAAACAAACCAAAACAACAATACCCCCCAAAAACCCAACAAACCAAACAACTTCATTTATCAGTAACTAGGTATAGTCAATTGCTCTCCAGTATTGATCACAATATCTATACCAGTCAGAGAGTACCTTTGCTCAAGGTCGTTCTAAGGTCGAGTTATGATCAATATGAATTGACTGTCTGCAAATAAATTTAAGTAGCAGACATAACTGAAAGGAGCACCTATTGAAAATTAAGGTGGACCATGTGTCCCTCTGTTATAAAGGCTCATGGACTATACAAGCACCAAGGAGGGACAAGTCAAGGGCCAAACTTTTCCAACATCAATACCTACACCCTGTTCTTCCATTCCTATTTAGAGAGCTATGTCTACAACCAGCCATGTTAAAGCACTTTACATTGAAGCCAATGACCTAAAATGTAATTAATTAATTATATGTTGATTTCTGTAGTTTCTGATGGAGATTTATAGAAGGTCTACCTGAGGATCTTAGAGTCCCTGGGAGGAAAAAACCAACTCAACCCATAAAACCGACCAGAATAAATATATTAAACCACAATGGTCCCAGACTACATTACCAAGGGAGAGATGTCCCAGGTGAGACAGGCTCTGGGAGAAGACCTGTGATCAGGTCGCTGGCCACTGGATGTCACTGCTGCCTACCCAAAGGTAGCCCACAAGGCAATTTATGTGACTGTAAAAATTGTGGCAGTAAGAAGCAGTTTTGCTGGAAACATTCCACATAGTTAGGCAATTTCTAATTTCAGAAAAATAGGCTCATAAACTCAAGAAGGCAATACCCAACTTCAAGAGTAATTAGTTTCATTTGTTTTCTTCAGCCTTAGTTGAATGAGGAACACTAATAAAGAGTAAGTTTGGAGGTCGTGAGTAGCTCCAAAAAGTTGCAGCCATTGTGCTTTGAAAAAGGATATCTTCAATGGAGGTGTTGTTTTTCAAACACCATTTGAATTAACAAAACCAAACCCACACCTTTGAAAAATCTCAATTTCTAATCATCTTGTACCTTCAGAAAGATTAGTTTAGCTGGACTAAAGGAGGTACCAACACTGCTCCTGACCATTGCAACCAACTACTCAACATGAGACCCACCAAATCAAAAATAATCTGGCCAATACCAAGGAAAGATCTGGATAACATCTGAAAAAAAACACAAAAATCTGAATTTTCTATATATAGAGTCTATATTATTATTGTTGTTATTAATTAGATCCATTCATCTTGGTTCGTCACATTAGTGCAGCAGCTCTACGGGTGGGATTTATGTGACCAAATGCAGATGTCTATCTTGCAGACATCTGAGCGAGACTCTTCTCACATTCAGGCTAGAAAAAGAGATGCCATTAATGTGGGATTAACCTCATCCTATAGCAGATATAAAGCCAGGCCAGATGAAACATTTTAGAGGATCTATTTCTCCCTGTTGGTTTAAAGGAAGCCCAAATAGTCTAGCTCTCATCTAGATATCTAAAGCCAGGTGAACTCATTCTCACTCCCTCTGAGCTAAAAGAAAGCTGCTAGGGAAAAGAGAAATAGGATGTTCCCAGTGTTTGGAGCAGAAGAACCAATACAACTCCTCTTAGGATCAGAGCTCTGTGTTGATTCATACCTCCAGAGGGGTGATTTTAGTCTTCCTATGAAATATGCTGGAAGGGTTGCTCAGACCACAGGGATATCAGTAGTGTGAACCTTCTCAGACATTTGAGGCCTCATCAACTGCTTCTTCTAGAGGTCTTACTCTATTAGCTCCTAGTCACAGCTGCATGTTTCTAACTCTCCTTGCTGGGTTGCTTTTCTCACATCTGTGCATGCTGAACCAGACCACCAAGGGGTTGGAAAAATACCAGACCTCATGTAGGAGAAACCATGGGAATGCACAGCTAAAGCAGGCAGGGCAGCAGGACCAACTTTCCCTTGCAGTAGTGAGCCATCAAATCAGCCATCTCACAAGACTATGATGATGCAGATTAGCCATCATGATGGGTGGGACCACCCAAGCTAGGCAGTACCTCTCTTCAGGATCCCCAGTATGCCAATTTAAGCCCTACTTTGTTGTCCAAATCCCACTCTAAGACTTCAGTTGTATCATAAATTTGTGTCCCAGCTGCCCTTCATGCTTCAGTGACACCTCAAGCTGGATTTTCTGGTTGGTGAAGTGATACTGTGCTAATACTCAAACAAGATGACCCAAATTCCATCTTATCCAAGAATAAACTGGTTCCCTTCTCATAGGACAATTCTGTGTGTACATAATATATACAACATTCATTCAGTCTCTCCTTCCTGTACCCACTTCCCCATTTGACCCCATATATACAGGAACATTTTCAGCCTGTCTGGTTCTTCAGCCTGGAGAAGAGAAGGACTCCTTATCAGGAATTGTAGTGATAGGAGGAAGGGTAATGGTTTTAAACTGAAAGAGGGTGGATTTAGATTGGATATTTGGAAGCAGTTCACTGTGAGTGTGGTAAGACTGCAACAGATTACCCAGAGACATTGTGAATGACCCCACCCTGGAAATGTTCAGGACCAGGTTGGATGGGGCTTTGAGCAACCTGGTCTAGTGGGAGGTGTCCCCGTCCATGGCAGGAAATTTGAACTAGATTATTTTTAAGGCCCCTTCTAACCCACCCATTCTGTGATTCTGTAAGACATACCTTAAGTGATACTCAGTACCCAGAAACACCTTTTCTGTTTTGGGAACTGACAAGACAGCAGCAGCCACTTTTTGAAGCATCAAACCAACCCACACAGGCCAACTCAGATGTTGTAACCACAGAATTTGCACAGAATGTCCACACCTCTGGCCCCAACACTTTACAGGGAGCATCAAAAGCATTTGAAATAAGTTATACAAAGTATAGGTGAAAGACTGCTGTGTAGTCATGATGGAAAGCGTTACCAGCTAGGCCTTCTGAGACAAAGCTTTCATCTTTACCTGGATATTAGAGAGTTTTCCTAAGACACAAAATCCATCATATTATAATCTATCATATTATAATATATATAT